>OY856409.1:741400113-741590113 GCA_963693085.1 Alisma plantago-aquatica | reverse complement strand
GTGCTCAGGTTAGAGGAGGAGTCCAGTTTTACAGCCCATAGGTGTTTTGAGGCCAGAGTGCCATTACACTATTGCAGACCAGTGACGTAGTCATACTTAGCATTCCCGGGGTGTTAGCTAAGTCTTATATGGTGTGATCATAGTGCACTACGAGTCTTCATATGTAGAGTACACTGCATATGATGAGGGCATAAGCTAAAATATGATCATATAGGTTTAAAGAGTTTCTTATAAATAAAAAGAGTTAAGAAAGATTTGAGTACAATTTCATAGTAGTTGTTCTTAAATGCAATATTTACTTTCTCTATTATTTTAACTGTATTGTTTTAGATTTGCTCAGTGTAGTAATTACTGTTGTTATAATTGATAACAGTTGCTCAAAGGTATGTCTGTAATTATATCAACACTTAAGACTATTTCTTTGAAGTACTCATTCACTGAGCGAGTAGGCTCACCCCTCTACTAAAAAATTTTAGGGAAACCACATGGACTTGAAGAAGGTCAAAGCATCAGAGTAGATCTACCACATAATTTAAGTATGATATTAGTTAAGTTCAGTCAGTCCCTGTCACTCTAGGTCCTTGTATAGATGTGAGAGAGTTATAAATGATGTTTTGAATCTTTGTTTTCTTGATAAGAGAGAATGTATCTGATTATCATGTCATACGTACATGGAAGTGTGAGAAATAGAATGAATGTGTGGATGTGTATCATAAATGTTGAGATCATATTAGAGTAATAAAAGTTTAATTCTCTTGTAAAGTTGTTTATGTGATTGAATGCAAGAAAATAAAGAGTTTGAAATAAAAGGGAAAAGTCAGGAGTGAACTTTGTATTAAGTGAAATCCCCAAACTCATGCCCACATCTCATAATTAGTGGTAATTGTGGGATGCAGGCGTAACAACTTGGTATTAGAACTTAGGCTCAGTTATTAGGGACCATTAGGATAGAAAGTTAGAGTTATAAGTGTGGAAGATAGGAGGTGATGTGTCTATAGATCTGGGAAGTCTGGGTATTTGGATACCTTGTCCCAGTATCTGAATACTTAGGTTGACCAGTATCAAGCTACTCTTTCTAATCTTCTCTAGATGCCATGGCCAGGTATACAGAGGAAGGATGGGCTAGAGAGAAAACCTAGAAATCTTAGGGTTAGGAGACTGAAAAGTAATGAAGGAGTAAGAGATTAAACATAGAATGTGATACAACTCTTGCTTATATTGCTTCTTGGATTGGAGATCAATAAAAATGCTCTTATATCTATGAATTCAGATTATCAATTTGTAGAATATATATGGTTCTTTTATATTGTTGTGTATCATGAAGTAATTCAGTTATTGTTTATATTCTTTGTATCAAGTAGATCGGAAGTTATGTTTAAATGAGTTTACCTATGTGGATATTCTTTCCATGTGATTGAGATTAATAGGAGTTGGTTAATCTTGAGTAGGTCTTGGCTTCAGGACTGCAGGTTCGTCCTGGTCTGGCTGGCAGGATGCGTTACTGGGATCTAATGACTCCTATTAATAGTATAATAATAGTAGACTCTGGATAAATTAGACCCACGTCATAGTGAGAATGTACATGCTCTAAGATGTTGAAGCAAATGGGAAAGATTAGAATAGCTAAGAATCAGTTAAAACTGATATCTGAGATTCAACTTTGGGGCCTCATATGAAAAACCCTGAATTGGGAATAAAGGAACATGACATAAGTTTCTGATTAATTTAAATGATTAGTAATATATGAACTCTAAATATGAAATATGGAAAAGATATGAGAAAAGTACGTAAGGGCCAAGATAGTAAGAATCAATAATGAGGAATGGATCATATAATTGTGTATAATGCTTTTATGTACTCCAAAGAAAAGGCAAAATAGAAGAAAAGAGTTGAGTATACAATAAGTACATAGAATTGAAGAGTCTTCAGAAGAGTTAAAGTAAAGAGAATTGGATGAACATGTAAATCATAAGACCAGAACAACAAACTTAGTTGAAACAAAGAGAAATGTAAAAATGATGAGCTTGATTAAGGAATGAGTGTTATGATATAATTGATAGCATAGAATGTATGCCTTTATTATAAAGCTTAATACATTTATCCTTATTAACTTTGGATTTCAAGTCTCTATATAAAAACAAACTAGTTTCTAAAAGAAGAACAACATTTTAGTTTAACAAATGAATAAGTCATACAAAGGTAGACTATATTTAGGAAGGAGAAAACTTAATTGAAAGAGAAACTATGTTTCACCCCTGCATGATCCATTTGATTTAAAATGAAGAATATGTAATGTATTAAACATGAGGTGAAACTAGTAGAGAGAATATTGATTTAGAATTTTAACTTCACATTATTAGAAGGATAAAAATAAATATGTGCAACATGGTATACATGATCATACACATGAATAAGCAACATGGTCATAAGAGAAAATTAGAAGTTGAAGATGACAGGTGGAAGAGTAGTATATGGTAAGAGGATTATGGAAAGTTAGGAAGGGTTTGAAACATGATGGAGTAATATAGATTATAAAAGAAAGAGGTTGTGAGATTCAAGCAAGTGCTAATTAGTCAAGTATCCCTATTGATAACTAATTAAACCTACATACGAGAAATGTATTAAGGGGATGTTTGAATATAAGAATTCTAAGTCCCAGAATCATCCTCTCTTTCATATCTTCCTTAATGAGAGCAAGGTGGGGATGAAGTGATAAGAAAATGAATCATATATGATGCATAACCACCATGGTAGGGACATCTAGTGAATGTAATAATTACACCCAATATGATGATGAAACCCTAGTACCATAAATTGAGAATGTAATCTATCTGAATGGCAAGTAAGAGAAAGGAAAATCAAGTGATGAGATAAGGAAGTCTTTAGTAAAACTTATGAGATCCAATGTTTGGATTTCAAATTAAGGGAGTAAAGTCATATCATAATAACATCATGTTACTGATGAGGACTGAACCCTAGAATGTTTAGAGTTGTAGTAGTTCAAGGGTTGTCACTAGTGATTTGAACTTGAATACTAGCATCTCTATAAAACAAGATTATGAGATTTTCCCTATGAGAAGTAAACTAGCACTGATAGCATCCAGGGTTTAAAGGTAGTTAATCTGAAAGGTGGATAAACAATATAGAAATGATTCAGAGAAAAGGATAAGAAATATATTGGAAATATAAGAGGCGTGTTTTTAAAAAAAGGAGAAATACAATATGAGTGAAGTGCGTTATGAAATAAATTCTTGCAGTGATAGCAAGAATGATGAATAATCTGTTCATACCTTGTATGTTTCAATTTCAGGGATGTTTAATCTATATGATTAAAATGAGAAGGATAAGTAGAAAAAAGTAAGTAGTAATGAATGAAGAGAGAGATAAGAGATAACAATGGCTTTTAGTAATATGTGAATTTGTTTTTAGAAGTATAATGTGTTGAAGGTATATTAAGGGATGTAAATTGGTTCTACGTATGATTTCAGTGTACATGTGCAAACAATATATTAATTAAAGGTGTCTGATAGTTGTAGTAATTCATACTAGTAATCCATCTTAGTATTGTACAATTATGGTATGGTGATAGGGGTTGAATGATGATGGAACAAATGGATGGTTACCCTGAATAAGGTAGTCTTACCTATTCACTCATATGAATAGAAAGGATGATAACCATATAGTATTGATATGATACCCTAATGAGGTATAGCTTGTTATACCTAGCTTTAATATAACTAAGTGATGGTAATTGGTTATGAATATTCCTTGAATGACTAATACAATCATGGAGTACTATGTTACTGTTCTTGAAACCCTAGTATGCTATAACTCAATGGTTACACCTTGAATTATGTGTGGGTTCATACTTGAGCATAGTATGCAATGTGATGGTAATGCTTCACCTTATGCATCCATGATCCAATGGGCATGTCGTGAGTGGTATTGTACAATTGTTGTTGTATTTAGTCTTCCAACTCAAGGCTGTTTTGCTATTTGAGTAGCACAATAATAAAATTCAAAACAACATGGTGAACTCTCTTTTGTGACTTAGAGGTAATACATACCAATAGTACATATTGAACCGTATGAATTGAGATAGTTGGATCAGATTATCAACGTTGAGGTAACACCTCAAGAGTATGAAAATGTTGAAATGGTTGTTTATCTCTCTATCCTATGATTGACTGTGGCATAAGGAATTTGTTGGTTATCATTGAGAACTATTTCAAACATGTGATTTAGTGAAGAATTAAAGGACAATGTTTAAAACTACATTCAAGTATGAAATACAAGAATATAATGACATGTAAGATTTCAGAAGCTTAAAATAAATCTTGAATGTACTTTTATTGCACGTTTATGTTTTGGGGACGAAATATTTTAACGGGGGAAGAATTGCTATGACCGCATCTGAGCTTAATTCGTAAACTAGGATTTACCTAGATGATTACATGCTTAATTGGATTGAACATTACTTAAATATAAATAATGAATGATAATTCGATTATAATGTTTGAAATCTAATAAGAACTTTAAGTGTGCTTTTGCCTTGAGAAATTAGGGTTTGAGTAATATAAACCCTTGTCGGCTGAAATTAGGGTTCTTACCCTACAAGCCAATGTTGGAGAGGAATGAGAGAGGTAAGCAAAAAAAAATGAAAATAGAATCAAGTCATGGTTAGCATGGTTGTCATGGAAGTTAGCATGTCCGTTTTGGGGCATTTACTCTTCAATTGACATTTCTATAGAATTCTAGATAGCAGTATACTGTTCGATTTTTAATTATTTATTGGTAACTCATAATGATCTCAAATTTTATCTTAAGCTTTATAACTAAATTATACACAACATTATACATTTTCATAATTTTTGGAGAATGTTGGGTCTCTGAAATGCACAAATTACAGTAACTTTTTATGACATAAAATCTACTGAAAGAAGAAAAAGTTTAGTGAGGGGTCAATGTGCAATTGACCCAAGCAGATCAATTTCTCTATATGATCAACCTAACACACTAGGAGCTCTCATAATTCATGATTCAATCTAGAGAAACGAAATCCTAGAGAGAGAGGGAGGGTAAGGTTTTGAGAGGAGAAAGTGGTGGAATTGTTGATTTAGGGTTTCTCTATCCGGGATATGATGAAATCAAGTAAGTTTAGCTTCTTTGCATAGCCTTTCATGGTGAATCTTCTCTCACATGTCAATATTCCGTCCCTACTCTGATTTGATCCAAAATGGTATCAAAACTTCCTCTTTTCTCACTCTTTCTTCATATTCCCTCATTTTTAGGGTTTCTGAGTAGAAAGGAAGAAGAATTGGGTGAATTGCTGGGGATTTGATTTGAGATTGAGATTTTCAGGGATGAGCTGTGTTTTTAAGGTGTTTTCATACCATAGGGTGAGTGGGAGCTTCCTTTAAATAGTATATTTCATGAAAATTTGTTAAATCATCCATAATCTTCAATTACTTAGCATGCGACTACAAACCCTGAATTGTTTGTTTGATCTATGTTGTTGCAAAATTATATGAAATGGATTCTTCCTCTATTTGGATGTATTTCAGATGATAGAATCACATTATAAATGTATACAATATATCCTAATGAGAGTTTCCTATGTATTCACAAAGGTTATAAGAGTAAATTGAAATATAGGGAATTTGTCTATGACTGAAATTGCTGTATAATTAAATAGAGAAATTTGTTTATCTGGATCCCCTTGGTTATGAGTGATTATTTATCTGAATTCATAGTACATATATGTCAGATACTATCTTGGATTACATCTAAGGTGAATAGTGTTTGTTTTATATCTCAGTAAAGAGGGTGAAACCCTAGATGTAAGGAAAGTTGGATATTTACGAATAGATATCGTGAAATCCATTTGAAGGAATTTTCTTGACATGATAGACTTTATTTATTCAATTTTATTCTTGATGCATGATATCTTAGTGAATGGCATGGAAACCTAAATTCAGCTCAGTTCCATGGTTTCATACATATTTTGATTGTATATGATGTAAGCAGTCTTTATTCAGTGAATGTTTATGTCGTAGGAAATCCTTATGAGAGCCATGTGATAAGTGAATGAGGTAAATGAAACCCTAAGGATAGGGTGTTGAATGAATTAAGTATTTTGATATCAATGTTCTCATTATGAGATGTGGTGATGGTTAACAGTTCAATTGCATGATTCTAGTTTATAAAGTGCCAAGTTGACATGTATTCTATTTACTTAAGAATTTTAGTTTGATGGTATGTATAGTATGATGATTACTCAGAATATTATAGTGTTTTGAATATACTGCTTTGTCAAGTTTAAAATGATATACATGTTGTATTATAGACTTCAAAAAAATAGACGCGGTATCATAGAGATACCAGAGTCAAGTATAAGTTGTAAGGAAAAGATACAATATAGTAAGAGCTTTCCAAGAATAATAAAATAATAGACTTAGGGGCCCTAAACACTGTAGAACTCCTAGGAGTGGTCTGTGCCTTAGGGGTGAAACGACCTAACCCTGGAAGTGTCTAGTACATGGGGGTTGGAACGTACTACCAGGTGGTATGGGGGACGAATCCCTAGTAGAAGTCTCATAAAAATACAATATGTAGTGTCCAAAATCAACCAGAGATCTTAGTGGCACTAGAGTACAGAAAAGCCAATAGGTGTCTTGACTCTCCGCCTGTGTGCTAAAGTTAGAGGAGGAGTCTACTTTTACGGCCCATAGGTGTGTCGAGGCCAGAGTGCCATTACACTGTTGCAGACCAGTGACATAGTCAGACTTAGCATTCCCTGGGTGTACGCTAAGTCTTGTACGGTGTGATCGTAGTGTACTACGAGTCTTCATATGTAGAGTACACTGCATATGATAGGGGCATAAGCTAAAATATGATCATATAGGTTATAGAGTTTGTTATAAATAAAAAGAGTTAAGAAAGATTTGAGTACAATTTCGTAGTAGTTGTTCTTAAATGCAATATTTACATTCTATGTTATTTCAACTGTATTGTTTTAGATCTGCTCAGTGTAGTAATTATTGTTGTTATAATTGATAGCAGTTGCTCAAAGGTATATCTATAATTATATCATTGCTTTAGACTATTTCTTTGAAGTACTCATTCACTGAGCGAGTAGGCTCACCCCTCTACTCAAAATTTTTAGGGAAACCACATGGACTTGAAGAAGGTTAAAGCATCAATGTAGATCTACCACATGAGTTAAGTATCAGATTCGTTAAGTTCAGTCGGTCCCTGTCACTCTAGGCCGTTGTATAGATGTGAGAGAGTTATAAATGATGTTTTGTATCTTTGTTTCCTTGATAAGAGAGAATCAATCTGATTATAATGTCGTATGTACATGGAAGTGTGAGAAACAAAATGAATGTGTGGATGTGTATCATTAATGTTGAGATCATATTAGAGTAATAAAAGTTTAATTCTCTTGTAAAGTTGTTTATGTGATTGAATGCGAGAAAACAAAGAGTTTGAAATAAAAGGAAAAGTCGGGAGTGAAATTTGTATTAAGTGAAATCCTCAAACTCATGCCCACATCTCATGATTAGTAGTAATTGTGGGCTGCGGGCGTGACAAACATCCTTCAAATTTAGATTAGTAACACCTTTGAAAAGGATTTTGTCCTTCCCCTACTAGGGGCAGGAAAATAACAAAGATTCTAATAAAATTGTTCATGTAGTCTTGATTTAACCATAATCCATTAGTTATATTTGATAATATAGATATCATTACTCCTTATAGACAACTTGGTTATCATAATGGCTTCATTTCCAAAAAATGCATGTAATGGAGTTAGAATTAGGAGTCCAAGGGTCTGGTCATATAAAATGTTTCTACCATCATGAATTTCAATCTTGACCAACTACTTAAGCTCATTAGTATATCTCACGATATGATGGAGAAACCATAAAGAGCAATTAAACTATTTAGAACATCAAATGGAGACATTATTCAAGTATTTTTCATAATCTAATTAATCCACAAGGAATCATATTGGTAACAATAATACAATTATTCATAAAATCATATGACCTACTGACCGGCCTAAATCGTGCGTCCTAAAATTGGAGGCAGATTTGAGGTAGTCGAGCTTTTACATTTATAAACATGAATCCTTCTAGGCCCCCACAACTTTGTTTATGGGGTCGAAGTAGATATACGGGGTCAAACACAGGGACAAGGGGGGTAGTGTTGAGAACCCAGAATCGACACGCTACACTCCGGCAGGTATAAAGAGATGATAAATTCCCTAGGAGGGAAGCATAAAGATGACATGAACAAAACAAGAAAACTATCTCCAAGTGGAGTTACTAGAAAGATTTAAGGTTTTAAGCATTTAGCAGTTTTTATGGGTTTTCATGTAACAGAAACAGAAGGATATACCTGGAGCTAAGGCGAGGTATGAAGGATGGAACTGCGGTAAAACAAGCGGCGGTAGAACCAATCCTGTACCCCTCCTCTCGAAGCGGGCACCTCTAACAAGGCATCGGTTCCACTCTCGGGGTCACCAGACTCAAATTAGAGTGGAAAGGTTACTAAAGCAACTCCGTTCCAGGCACTCTCGTACTCTAGAATCAGACCAAACACTAGAGCCACAACACAACTCTCGAAGTTGTTGAGATGGGAAAACACGATTCGGTAGCTAAGCGAAACGCGATCCAAAACATGCAAGCTAGAGTTCAGATATCAAACATAGCAGTCATCCAACATATTGCACCAAGCATAGAGCAGCAAGTAAGTAAGCTTTTCTATTTCTATAAGCATTAAAGGTCATAATTACAATGCATGAGTAAAGAATTAAAAAATAGAATTAAAGATATGTGTCGCCTTCTTGATGTAGAAGGACGACAAGCTACAGTAACCATCCCGCCCGATATCAGACAGGGGCCTAGCCCGATACAGACGTGTCGGGCAGCACACTCTCTCAAGCGGCACACCGCGATGGGCAACTACATCGCTCAAGGACCTGGTCGATACGCTCAAGTCGGGCGGCACACCCTCTCGGGCGACACGCCTGACGGGCGGAGCGTATCAAGTTCGTTATCGTGTCGGGCATGGAGCTGCATATCCTACTGCCAAGCACTGGTGTCGGACACTCGTGTCGCGTATCTACATCGGCCGATATCGGCTCCCAGTGTCGCCTGGTACAGTCCTAGGTGAACCAATCCCCTCCCTCTCGGGATGAGGAAGAGCTCACCTAGTGTCGCCCGGTACGAACACTGGAGCACGATACACCTACTCTCGCGGCCTCCTCCGAAGATCACTCGACTGTCCAAAACCTGAAGTGGCCAAGCTGGTCCGAACTTGTCTAAGCTGTCTTTTCGGCTCCCTATAGCTTCTATTTATAGGCAGCTGGTCGGCAGAAGATATGGTGCTCGAAGCGCCACGTGCCCTCCTTTCCGCTGTTCAGTTGGTGGTCGGCTGACGCGGGTATCGCCCAGTACAAGGAGATCGGCTGTCGGGCATCGTGGCGAGAGGCGCCTGCCGGTGGGTGACCGATATCGCGCGGCACATGGAGTAGTTGCGGCGTGCTCGGCTCCCTGTCGGGTAAAGAGGTGTGTCGTCCATCGGTACCCTCTCACGCGGCATCCTTGCGTCGTGCTTCGTCATATCGCGCAGCCCTGCCGGGCAGCGTGCGTATCGAGCGTCTGGGGGGGCCGAGATAGACTTGGACTTATTTGCGAGCTGGAACGGCCTTATTGGTTCTAAATGGGCCAAAATAGGAGGAAACTCTGCAAGAGATAGAAATATTGGACTGAGAGCATTGCTTGACTAATTATTGCGAAAATGCATAAAAAAGAGAGGAAAATGCAAGAAAATGGCAGATTTGATAACAGAAAAATAGTCTAAAACATCACAAAAATTGGTGTTATCAACTCCCCCAAACTTAGCTTTTTGATTGTCCTCAATCAATATCTAAACTTTATTTAGTGATGCTTCATCTTGCGCAGTATAGTTCTCAGGCTAAGGGGTAAAACAAGTATTGTAATGCCTTTAGAGATAATGCTGTCTCATTATGAACAAAAGATTTTGTTTTTCCCACCTTATTGTTTAAGTAAGATTATTCTCTACAGCTTTGGCGAGACTTTGTTGTATGATTCCGAAGTTAGCTTACACACCAAACAGCTTTATTTTTGGGGCAGAAAGTTGTATATAGGGTAGGCTAAGGCTTTTTGGGTTTTCTTCTTGTTTCCCATCGATCCATCCAGGTAAGGGTCCGTTAACGGGCAAGTGGTCCCTGCAGTCCAAGCCAGATGGCTTTAGAACAGTGATTTCACATCCTACATACCACTGCCCCGGATCTACCATGCCTAAAGATGGTTACTTTTGGAAAACAAGTGTGTATATATATATATATTTCTTTTATTGGGCACAACTCTCATGCTTTTATTCACTCTCATCAAGTTTCTCTCTCTTTTTAGGATTTTTGTCGGGTAAGGATACTTGCTGTTTGGGCAGCATTTTCCTTCTCCATACTCGTTTCTTAGCTGTTTGTGAGATTATTATATTTTTGAAAATTTTTGACATGGCAAAACATATTCTTTTGTTCATTTGAAGCAGCATTATCAAAAAGATATAATAGGACTTGTGTCACATTAAGCATATAGAAAACAAACTTTGCAAGCAGTTGCATCAGGTTTTTACTAATATAGTGACTTTGTACATATGCATGGGAACAAAATTTTATATGAACATGTATATGTATCCAAGAGTTTTATAAGAACAAGTATATATATACATGATAAACAAAAGAATCAAAAGGTTAAGTTAGAAAATTTGATAGAATTTTGTACCTCCCTCACTGGTACCATGGTTCCCCCCAAACATACTCCACACTCTGTCCCAGAGTTGTGAAGTAGATTAGGCAAGGTAATGCTAATCCAGTGAGCGTTAGCCGACGAGCGCGCCTTCTTCAGATAGAAGATCCCACACATATTCTCCTCTTTTGCTGTGGTAATCGATGTGATGTTGGTTAGGCGTCTCTTTATTCGCTATCCATTCCAGGATGTGGATGCTGCAGTCATTGGATAAAGGGATCTGTTGTGGGCTGTGGTGGCAGAACTGAAGCTCATGACATTTGTTTGCTTGTGTGTCCAGGAATGGTTGTATCATCTTTGTCACCCCGTCATAGTATTTCTGAGTTAAGCGTTCGACGGATGACAACGGTTCTGATGTAAACGACACTGGATGGTTCTTGTTGCCATCCGAGCTATTGTAAAAGATTCCTGCTTGTTGCCGGGTGTACACCGTCAGGAGCGTCCAATGGTTATAATGAGGAATTGGCAGAAAGATTTGGCTAGGGACTCCACTTTCCAACTCTTCCAGAAAAAGTTTCTATGCTCCTATTTCTTCGGCTAGGCAAACGTCGTTAAATAGCATAGGATGGGCTATATATGCGTGGTCGAACTTTGTTTGTAATATTTGGAAGCAAGCGGTTAATACAGATATCGCCAAACATCCTCGTTCTTTAACCACGTCCCTTAGCTCATCAATAGGGACTACGACATTGCCCGCCTTGTAAATGACATTCCTCGGGGTAGCATCTGCTAACTTCAGAAGGATTACATCTACCTACTCCTGCGTGAGCGTAGTGCATGAAAAACGGTCGAAGTTTTTGATCATTACTTCTGTGGCTTTTGGCGAAGCAGTTTCTTCCATCCCGTGCACTTTCTTAAGGACCATCAGTTCCTTGCCTACCCCATGTTTGATGGTCGCCACTTCTTCTTATTTTTCTGAGGGGCTGCTGGACTGAGAAGAGTCTTCATCTAGGTCACTGTCCAGCAGCTGCTCTGGTACCCCTGCATCCCGGAAATAGCGCTTGTCCTTGATCAGCAACATGGCGTAGATGCCCCTGCGTTGATAGAAACAATGGCCCCTAAGGACCCTCAAGTTGCCAAATGTACTGAGCACCTCAATGGCACTTAAGACGACTAACGCGTTGTTTCTGCTTCCCTCTTCAGCCTGGACGGGGAAGTCGCGAATAGAAAAGAAGTTCCAAATACCACTGTGGTGTTTCGCTCCTCGCTTAATAACTCTTTGAAGAAGCACTGGTAGAAGCCTCAGGTTTTTGTCTTCCGGGCGGCTGAAGGTGATCTCGGAGTGCGGCACCTCATTGTGGCTGCAGTTCAGGAGCCGGACTTTGTGGTTCCTTAGGTCTGCTACGCAGAGGAACCATATGTTGCGGTGCTTGTACGGTGCCAACACGAGATTAGGGTTATGCTCGTCAATGTGCTGCAGCATGTTGGACACCGCAGAGGAGTCTAGTTCTCTGCACATCAACCTTCTCGCCAAGGTCGGGGTGGCGTAGTATATTTTCTTTTGACTTGTCCTACTATCGATATTTTCTATTATAGCATTCTCGAGGACCCTTAATAGCCTTTTTCCGACGACGGCCGGCGAGCGGAACATGTTGCGGAGAGTTCCCCGTCATACGGAGAAGTAGCCGTCGCTCCAGACGACGTCTTCTTCATCTGCCTGCGATCTTAGGACCCTGTCTAGCAATTTCTGGTCTCTGATCGACAGGTAGCCGGTGGCCCTTCTGTCGAAATCGGCCATCTCAAAGGAAGGTATCTCTGATGGCTCACGGAACCTGTCTGCCATCGAGCGTCTACCTCAGGGGAAGTGTCTTTCATTGGCTGCGTACACGTCCCCCCTTTCTCCCTCCGACTCGTCAGAAGAGTCCGTCCCGATGTTGACATCTCTGTTATCATCTTCAATATCATCCAGGGGATTGAGGGATTTTCTTCCTCGGGACCTACGGAGCTCGCCTGTTCTGCTGGAGCTCCGTCGGTGGGCTTCGATTGTGTCTCCTCCTTAGGCGTTGAGGATCGCCCACTGGAGGAGGAGGGTGACGCTGATGTCGAGGGAGACGTTGACAAAGATGATGGAGAGCCACGGCTCAGGGGTGACGGAGACCGTCTCGGCTGCCTTCGGCGCGGATGGTCGTCCCTTCTATCTAGTCACTCCTCGATCTTTTCGAGGCATTGGATAACTTGCTGCATTATTGAATTTACGGCCTCTAGTCTGCTCAGCAGCTCTCGCTCTTGGTTGCTCAGCCTGTCTTGAGCAGACGCATATTTGCGGGTTAGGGAAATACAAATGTCAGATTTGGTATCTGTTACCTCCCGCAGCCTGTCGAGCTCGTGCCCGAGCGTCATTCCGAGCGACGGGGAAGCTCCGGTAGATCTTCCTTCCATCCTCGCGACCTCTTTCTCATGCGACGGTTTACCTGGCATGGTAGACTTTACATAAATAGTTTGTGTTGTCGATGCCGCCAGGCGGGGCGACGACGCTACGTTAGCAGCTATCTCCTTGCCTTCTCGTCGGCGAGGGGACGACTGTGGTGCAGGCGAGCTTCAGTTCACCTCCGCACTATCGGCGATCTCCTCTCCTACTATAAAAGGCGACATAGGCTGCGGCGTAGGTGTCAGTTGAGCTCCTTCGAGCTCCATCCTCAGGGTCTCGGTGAACACCGCATTGCTGGTGTCCGGCTCAGGTTCTTCTTCTACTTCTACAGGCATTTCAGGGATGACAGGGGCTGCGGCCGTCTCTTCTGCGGAAGCACCCGAAGTCTCTATCTCGGTGACCCCAACGATCACCGGTTCTTTGTTGGCTACCACCCTTCTTGTTGAGGCGGCGACTAATATAGCTGGAGCGATTACAACCCTACTGGCAGTTGTAGCCGGTAGCTCTGGAACTGCCCTTTCTTGGACTTTGGTGGTGGTGGTGGGGGCTGCACCTCTTGCTACAACTTCAATCTCGGCTGTAGTGAACACCAACTTGTCTACGTCGTAGTTGGCACAGCGAGGGAGTGGGAGGAGTGTATTTTTCCTTGCGAACTTATAAAAATAGTCTCCCCCCTCCTTCCTAATGATGCTGGTCCTCATTAGGTACTTGGTGTCAAACACCTCATCGGCTTGCGTCCTTGAAAGGCTGTGCGGCTCCTTTGTGTACCCGAGTCCTACTGTGATTAGGTTTACGATGCCACCCATGCAGTATTCCTTGGTGGCTTCCTTCATCGGATGTAGTCTGTTCAGCAAAAATCGTCTGAGGTTGATCACTCGGCCCTCCATTATGTGCCACATGACCTGGAGCTCCTCCGTGTATATGTTGCTGGATTCGTACTTGCTGAACAAGAGGCATGCCACCAGTTTGTGCACTATCCTCCAGAAGTATGAGTGCATATCAGCTACCTTCTTTCCCCGGCTTGAACGAAGATTCACCGTTTAACTTGTTCCAGAGCTTCACGGGATCGAACCCGTCTCCTTCGGTGATTCTCTCACCGTTGTCCATCAGATTCCTCTCCTCCTCGCTTGAAGAGAAGATCTGGTTCAGAAACTTTTCGGAGATTGTGCACTCTGAGTTGTAGAGTCGGGCTCGGAGTCTGTCTGGCCCTCCAAATTCTTTTCTCTCCGCCGGTGAATTTCTCACCCGTTGGAGGGAAGACATGAACTCCATTGTCAGCCTAGTGTACGAGGAAGACCTGCTGAAGCAAATTTTCTTCAGTCCCATCGCGGCGAGGACGATCTTCAGCCTCTTCTCGATTCCTAGATCAGCAAATGAGGCTTCGTGGCAGAACCTACTGGGGCGGTAGATTTTGGGCACCAGCTCAGCGTACCGGTGAGTATGCTCATCGTTCCTTGGCTCGAAACTCACCGCCAAGGCTTTCAGGATTGCTGCTGCGGTTGGGGGTATTGGAGTTAGAATTGGAGTTGGAGTTTCTGCTTCTCCAACCCTGGCCCTCTTTTCTATTGTAGAGGTCTCGACTGGTCTTGGATTCGGGCGCTTCCGCCCGACGTTGGAGGTTTCAACCGCGTTCTCGGGGTGGATCCTCCTACCCTGAGAGTCAACGGGGACAACAGCCATCTTGGTGCGGGCCATCTCTGTAAGACAACAAAAGAAACACTTTGATGAAATATGTTGGCTTTTGAAAGAAGTATACAATAAAGAATAAATGTGTGGCCCGGTGTTTTTGTACAAAGGTTGCATGCCCCCCAGTATCAGCCTAGTGTACTAGGGACGGGTATCGCCCGATACGGACTAGGCGATAGGGCGACAAACGCTCGGCCATGTCGGGTGATAAAAGATGCCCGATACGGCTCGTATAAACACAAAGGAAACGGCGTGTCACCCGACACAAAATATTTGGGACGATACAAAAATGGATGACACAACTCTCGCCTGACATGGCATATCGGGCAATAGTTACTAAAAGATACGTTGCGCGATATGCATGTCGGGCGAGACGAAATCGTTAAGCTAACAAGGCCGATAATCTATACATGTAAACAAAGAACGTTTCGGGCGGCATAGACTTCTGCGCGATAGATCTACCGGGCGATATCTACTGGGCGATAGGTCTGTCGGGCTGTACCTCACAGAGCTCGGGATTTCCACACGTTACGAAGGCAAGGGGTGTTGCGCGACCTGGGAGCAAAAAGCACAAAGTCCTTTGCACGATACGGGAGTACGAACACAGTAATTCAGGTAGCCCGACATGGTAAAACATGTTCGTATATATATAGCAAACTCAACCTTGGTTTTTTGATACGGTGAAAACACGACAAGCAGTCCTGGGCATGCATCGGCCGATAGGGCAAATCATTCCCGAGATGAGCAGTCCATCCGTCGGCCTAATGGTGATCAGTCCTTTGGCATGATCGTCACAGGCTCATGCCGTCCAGGAGCATCTTTTGACATGGCTTTAGCGATGCCCGCAACACACTTTGCACGATGTGGCGCATATCCTGCCGGTAGGGTTGCTTTCCTTTACGACCTTCGGAGCAAAAGCTAGAAGAAAGAAAAGGAAACTTGAAAACAAAAAGGGGTAACAAAAGCGGTTGAGGAGTAAAACATCACTGGCCCGAAACTAAGGTCCCGGCCTCAGCTAGCATTACCCATCCCGTCCTATATAATACTTCGGTGACCCATAAAACAGAGTCAGCGCATGTGGCGCATGCACTGACTCGGGCCTTATTACATCCCAAAATGTTTGTAATGTATTTCTTGTAGGAAAGTAACACGTCCTATTCTAGGAATTAAAAGACAACTTGGGTTGCCTCCCGAGAAGCGTTGCGTTTCTCGTCTTCAGCTGGATGCTCAAAGTTTCTTCATCCTGCATCTTCATCCGTGCTTCTGCGGTCATTGTCCCGTTCTTTTTGCCGGTTCTGTATTTGACGGAATCCTTCCTGATGGGTTCTTCACAATTTCAGCCAATTGAGCTAGCTGCTGGTCGATCTGGTGTTGGTGCGTTTGCATGTTCGCCAGTTGTACCTGCAACGAGTTCAAGACACCGAAATTTGATAACGCACTCTGCGCCAGTTGATTGTTGATCGTATCTTGCTTATTAACAAAATCAAATAATTGGCCAACCACGTCTGCCTGGACCGTGCCCTTGCTTTGTTCTCGGTTAGGCCCTTGATACTTCCCCTGTGCTTGGAAGTTCCCTTTGTTTCATGGGAAATGAGTGTTTTTGGGGTGTTGGCTTGGTCCTCCCCTTTGCTCATAAGCCGGAGGTTGCTTGGAGGCGCTTTGTAACTGATGCGAGTTTTCAGCCGCATCCTTGTTGCCATAGCTGAAACCAGGGAGGTCCGACCTTTTGAAATTCACAAAAGCCACCTTCTCAGTTTCCTCGTCCTCAGATTTGGAATCGCTTGATGCGTCTGGCTGGGTGTAGATGCAATTGTCTACCCCGTGGCCGCCTTCTCCACACTTTACACATTTCATTACCTTTTCAACCTGCTTCTTACCCTTTCCGCCAGATTCTTTTAGCTGCTTTACATCCGTAGCTATCCTCTGGATCTGAGAAGTGATTGTCTCCAATGCCTTGGATTCAAAAGAAGGTCCTTCACTAACCTTCTTAGCTTGGCCCCGGTCAGATCTGTCATAGTCAGTGCCGGCTTGCAGCTCGGCCATGTTCTTGATTATCTTATTAGACCTGCTCGACCTTTTCCCTAGGAAGTCACTCCCTGCTGCTACGTTCAACGAAACCCTTTCCTCGGGAGTCAGACTGTTATAGAAGGTAGTGATCAAGAACCCTTTCTTGTAGTTGTGGTGAGGGAAGTCCCTCTGATATTCTTGGTATCGCGCCCAAGCGTCATGGAGATTCTCATTAGGCTTTTGCATGAATGACGTTATCCTTTGTCTGTTTCTCACTGTCTTCTCAGTTGGGTAGAACTTATTTACGAATGCATCCACCAATGCTCCCCATCCATTCAGAGCCTGGTGGGGCAGCCCTAGGTACCATGATAGAGATTTATCTTCCAGAGAAAAGATGAAGCCCTTGCAATAGATTACCTCCTAGGGAACTCCCCTCATCTTGATAGTATCACAGATGTTCTTAAAAGCATCCAAATGGTGATAGGGATTGTCATTCTTGGAACTCCCTCTAAACCTTTTATTCTGAATCATGGAGATGATGGACGGCTTGAGTTCGAAGTTTGCGGCGTTGAATCGCGGAACGACGACAGGGCTTCTAGAATTGTTGGCCTTAGTGGAGGCTAGCTCCCTCAGAGTCTTCTCTTCTTCGTCTGAGTCATCGCTGTTGCTGCCTCCCTGTTGTTCTTGGCGCCGTTGCCAGGGACAAGGCAAAAAAAAAATAGTACTGTTGACGAATCCGAATCCACTAACTACACTCCCGTGCCTCAAGCTTAGTAATGAGTTTGACAGCACCCTTTTTCTTTTTCTTTTTCCTTGCTATTATTCCTTGCCTAAGCCAAATAATTCAATTTTCTGACTTGATTTTTCGTGCCATTCTTTCAGGAACCCTGAAGAACAGATCACTGTTCCACCGAGCTCCGCCACCATTCAACCAGCCAAAAAGTTGACTTTAGGTTTTTGGCCCCCCCGGACGCCCGATCAAAAAGTTGACCGGCCTAAATCGCGCGTCCTAAAATTGGAGGCGGATTTGAGGTAGTCGAGCTTTTACATTTATAAACCTGAATCCTTCTAGGCCCCCGCAACTTTGTTTACGGGGTCGAAGTAGATATACGGGGCCGAACACATGGACAAAGGGGGGTAGTGTTGAGAACCCAGAATCGACACGCTACACTCCGATATGTATAAAGAGATGATACATTCCCTAGGAGGGAAGCATAAAGATGACACGAACAAAACAAGAAAACTATCCCCAAGTGGAGTTACTAGAAAGATTTAAGATTTTAAGCATTTAGCAGTATTTAGGGGTTTTCATGCAACAGAAACAGAAGGATATACCTGGAGCTAAGGCGAGGTACAAAGGATGGAATTGCGGTAAAACATGCCACGGTAGAACCAATCTTGTACCCCTCCTCTCGAAGCGGGCACCTCTAACAAGGCATCGGTTCCACTCTCGGGGTCACCAGACTCAAATTAGAGTGGAAAGGTTACTAAAGCAACTCCGTTCTGGGCACTCTCATACTCCATAATCGGACCAAACACTAGAGACACAACACAACTCTCAAAGTTGTTGCGACGGGAAAACACGATTCGGTAGCTAAGCGAAACGCGATCCAAAACATGCAAGCTAGAGTTCAGATATAAAACATAACAGTCATCCAACATATTGCACCAAGCATAGAGCAGCAAGTAAGTAAGCTTTTCTATTTCTATAAGCATTTAAGGTCTTAATTACAATGCATGAGTAAAGAATTAAATAACAGAATTAAAGATATGTGTCACCTTCTTGATGTAGAAGGACGACAAGCTACAGTAACCATCCCGCCCGATATCAGACAAGGGCCTAGCCCAATACAGCCATGTCGGGCGGCACACTCTCTCAAGCGGCACACCACGATGGGCAACTGCATCGCTCAAGGACCTGGCTGATATGCTCAAGTCGGGCGGCACACCCTCTCGGGCGACATGCCTGACGGGCGGAGCGTATCGAGTTTGTTATCGTGTCGGGCATGGAGTTGCATATCCTACTGCCAGGCACTGGTGTCGGGCACTCATGTCGTGTATCTACATCAGCCGATATCAGCTCCTAGTGTCACCTGGTACAGTCCTAGGTGAACCAATCCCCTCCCTCTCGGGATGAGGAAGAGCTCACCTAGTGTCGCCCGGTACGTACACTGGAGCACGATACGCCTGCTTTCGTGGCCTCCTCCGAAGATCACTCGACTGTTCGAAACCTGAAGTGGCCAAGCTGGTCCGAACTTGTCTAAGCTGTCTTTTCGGCTCCCTATAGCTGCTATTTATAGGCAGCTGGTCGGGAGAAGATATGGTGCTCGAAGCGCTATGTGCCCTCATTTCCGCTGTTCAGTTGGTGGTCGGCTGATGTGGGTATCGCCCGGTACAAGGAGATCGGCTGTCGGGCGTCGTGGTGAGAGGCGCCTGCCGGTGGGTGACCGATATCGCACGACACATGGAGTAGTTGCGGCGTGCTCGGCTCCCTGTCAGGTAAAGAGGCGTGTCTTCCATCGATTCCCTCTCGCACGACATCCTTGCGTCGTGCTTCGTCATAATCGCGCAGCCCTACCGGGCAGCGTGCGTATCGGGCGCCTGGGGGGGCCGAGACAGACTTGGACTTATTTGCGGGCCGGAACGGCCTTATTGGCGCTAAATGGGCCAAAATAGGAGGAAACTCTGCAAAAGATAGAAATATTAGACTGAGAGCATTGCTTGGCTAATTATTGCAAAAATGCATAAAAAAGAGAGGAAAATGCAAGAAAAGGGCAGATTTGATAACAGAAAAATAGTCTAAAACATCACAAAAATTGGTGTTATCAACTCACCCAAACTTAGCTTTTTGATTGTCCTCAATCAATATCTAAACTTTATTTAGCGATGCTTCTTCTTGCGCAGTATAGTTCTCAAGCTAAGGGGTAAAATAAGTATTGTAATGCCTTTAGAGATAATATTGTCTCATTACGAACAATAGATTTTGTTTTTCCCACCTTATTGTTTAAGTAAGATTATTCTCTACAGCTTTGGCGAGACTTTGTTGTATGATTCTGAAGTTAGCTTACACACCAAACAGCTTTATTTTCGGGGCAGAAAGTTGTGTATAGGGTAGGCTAAGGCTTTTTGGGTTTTCTTCTTGTTTCCCATCGGTCCATCCAGGTAAGGGTCCGTTAACGGGCAAGTGGTCCCTGCAGTCCAAGCCAGATGGCTTTAGAGCAGTGATTTCACATCCTACGTACCACTGCCCCGGATCTACCATGCCTAAAGATGGGTACTTTTGGAAAACAAGTGTGTATATATATATTTTGTTTCTTTTATTGGGCACAACTCTTATGCTTTTATTCACTCTCATCAGGTTTCTCTCTCTTTTTAGGATTTTTGTCGGGTAAGGGAAACAAAGAGATACTTGCTGTTTGGGCAGCTTTTTCCTTCTCCATACTCGTCTCTTAGCTGTTTGCGAGATTATTATATTTTTGAAATTTTTTGACATGGCAAAACATATTATTTTGTTCATTTGAAGCAGCATTATCAAAAAGATATAACAGGACTTGCGTCACATTAAGCATACAGAAAACAAACCTTGCAAGTAGTTGCATCAGGTTTTTACTAATATAGCGACTTTGTACATATGCATGGGAACAAAATAGGCAAAATTTTCAAAAATGTTTATATGAGCAAGGGTGCAAGTACATGATATAGGGGAAAAGCAAAATGGCACAAGAGAATTTTTATACCTCCTTCACGGGTACATGGGTACCCCCCCCCAAACTTATCCAATACTCTGTCCCAGAGTAGTGAATAAGGAGGTGAGTTCATGTTAGTCCAGTGAAGGTTATTTAGCGGGTTCGCTTGTGCCTTGTAGAAGCTGCAATATGCTTCTTTGTTACCACCTCCTTCTTTCTCATTTGGAAACAGCTTCAACAAGTGCGAACACTTGTGGCTGCTTCCTCCTTATTAAGTAGCTGGAACCGGGATGCCCAGGTTCCATCTAGAGGTCGCCGGCAGAACACTTCCCCAGCTCAGCCTCCACTTTATTTCCCAGCTCAGCCGAAACACGCGCAATAGCTCATGGTAGACAGAGAGCTCTTGTGTTGTCCCAGCAGTCGCCGGGGCTGTACTTGTGCTATCTTTGTAGATAGTCCCAGGCCACTACAGAAGACAGACTATAATAAGGAATTTCCCCTCTTCGGGGTGCTGACATTTCTGACCGACAGTTGTTGCTTCAGCTGCGGCATCCATTCTGCCTGTTATCAAGTTCATTAACCTTTATAAATTGTTAGATAGAAAAAGTTAAAGAAGCTCGATAATGCTAGACTTATTTCGAAATTCGGGTATCATCCATCAAAAGAAAGCATAAGTCGATACAAGATTGGGTGATACGAGGAGGGGGCTGCATGACACAACATACCTCCTGATACGGGTATATTGGGCGATAAGGTCACCCGAGAGCAACTGCCTGACAGGACGTCTCAAAAGAGAATGTGTCGCCCGATATGGCATATCAGGCAAACACTGTTGGTCGTTATGTCGTGCATAACCACACCGGGTGATACAAAATTCGACAAGGCTCGTAATCCCGATAGGCAACACACGATAGGAAAAACTCGTGTCGGGCGATAATCCTGTCGGGGGATAGCCTGCCGAGCGATAAGCGTGTCGGGCGATATGCGTGTCAGGAAATACCTTTGCTCATAGGAGCCATCGCCCGATACCATGGTGAAGGCAACTGGCCGACACGGGAGCAAAAAGGGCGGGCTACCGCATGCGTTACAGGTGGCTAAAATGAATAAAGTGTGATAGCCCGACACGGTATAACCTTCGTTCTTATTTATAGCCAGCTCGGCCGGGGCGAAACGGAAATCTCTGGGGCGTGCGTCGGCCAACGAGTCAGGCAGTTCCCGAGACGATGGTCACATCAGTCTCATTAAGGGCATTTATTCGCCGCCCAGGAATGCCAACTGTCACGGCCGTTGCAATGCCCTAAAGACCAAAACCCGGTATGGGCGGTCCTGTGCGCCAGCTGAGCGGCTGCCCGACACGATTAAAACAGGCGGCCGAAAAACCGATGCTAGATGAAGGAAAAACATCATTGGTTTAGGGTTAAGCCCTCCACCTTAGAAAATTATTACAGCGGTGGCCCATAAAACAGAGTCAGCGCATGTGGCGCATGCACTTACTCGGGCCTTATTACATGCCATAAAAAAACATCCTACTATATCAAAGAAAGAAAAACTCGGGCTGCCTCCCGAGGAGCGCTGAAGTTTGCATCGCCAGCTCGACCAGTGTTGGATCATCTCGTTCAACCCTTGACTGTTCCCATATCTTGCAGGTTGATCTCTGCTCTCCTGAAAAAGGCCTCATCCTCATAGAATCTTTTCACCCTGTTCCCATTCACTTGAAATACTTTGGTCGGATCGTCCTTGTCGTAAAGATCCATCATTCCTGATGGATATATCTTTGACACAGTGAACGGTCCAGACCACCTCGTTTGCAACTTCCCAGGGAAAAGACGAATAGAGGACTTGAATAGCAAGACCTTATCCCCTTCGCTTACATCCTTTCTCCTGAGATGGGCATCATGCCACAACTTCGTTCTCTGTTTGTAGATTTTTGCATTTTCGTAGGCATTCATTGTCAGTTCTTCGAGCTCTTGAAGCTGCAAAAATCTCTTTTCTCCAGCTTTGTCGAGGTCCATATTTAGGAACTTGATTTCCCAGAGGGCCTCGTATTCCAATTCTAATGGTAGGTGGCAGGATTTTCCGTAGATGAGATGGTACGAGGTGGTTCCAATGGGTGTTTTGTAAGCGGTGCGGTAGGCCCAAAGTGCATCGTCAAGCTTCATGGACCAATCTTTCCTTGTTCGGCTGACAGTTTTCTGCAAGATTTGCTTGATTTGTCTGTTGGAAACCTCTAACTGCCCTGATGTCTGGGGATGGTAGGGTGTAGCGATGTTGTGCTTCACTCCGTACTTGCGCAGGAGTGCTTCAAACTGTCTTTCTCCAAAGTGCGATCCTCCGTCGCTAATGACTGTGCGCGGGACGCCGAAACGAGGGAAGATGGTTTTCTCGAAGAGCTTGATAACCGACTTGGTGTCGCAGGTTTGGGGGGACGATATCGCCAAAAAGTTGACCGGCCTAAATCGCACGTCCTAAAATTGGAGGCGGATTTGAGGTAGTCGAGCTTTTACATTTATAAACCCGAATCCTTCTAGGCCCCCACAACTTTGTTTACGGGGTCGAAGTAGATATACGTGGTCAAACACAGGGACAAGGGGGGTAGTGTTGAGAACCCAGAATCGACACGCTACACTCCGGCAGGTATAAAGAGATGATAAATTCCCTAGGAGGGAAGCATAAAGATGACACGAACAAAACAAGAAAACTATCTCCAAGTGGAGTTACTAGAAAGATTTAAGGTTTTAAGCATTTAGCAGTTTTTAGGGGTTTTCATGCAACAGAAACAGAAGGATATACCTGGAGTTAAGGCGAGGTATGAAGGATGGAACTATGGTAAAACAAGCGGCGGTAGAACCAATCATGTACCCCTCCTCTCGAAGCAGTCACCTCTAACAAGGCATCGGTTCCACTCTCGGGGTCACCAGACTCAAATTAGAGTGGAAAGGTTACTAAAGCAACTCCATTCCGGGCACTCTCGTACTCCAGAATCGGACCAAACACTAGAGCCAGAACACAACTCTCGAAGTTGTTGCGACGGGAAAACATGATTCGGTAGCTAAGCGAAACGCGATCCAAAACATGCAAGCTAGAGTTCAGATATCAAACATAGCAGTCATCCAACATATTGCACCAAGCATAGAGCAGCAAGTAAGTAAGCTTTTCTATTTCTATAAGCATTAAAGGTCTTAATTACAATGCATGAGTAAAGAATTAAATAACAGAATTAAAGATATGTGTCACCTTCTTGATGTAGAAGGACGACAAGCTACAGTAACCATCCCGCCCGATATCGGACAGGGGCCTAGCCCAATACAGCCGTGTCGGGAGGCACACTCTCTCAAGCGGCACACCGCGATGGGAAACTGCATCGCTCAAGGACCTGACCGATACGCTCAAGTTGGGCGGCACACCCTCTCGGGCGACACGCCTGACGGGCGGAGCGTATCAGGTTCGTTATCGTGTCGGGCATGGAGCTGCATATCCTACTACCCGGCACTGGTGTCGGGCACTCGTGTCGCGTATCTACTTCGGCTGATATCGGCTCCCAGTGTTGCCCGGTACAGTCCTAGGTGAACCAATCCCCTTCGCATGCACTGACTCGGGCCTTATTACATCCCAAAATGTTTGTAATGTTTTTCTTGCAGGAAAGTAAAACATCCTATTCTAGGAATTTAAAGACAACTCGGGTTGCCTCCCGGGAAGCACTGCATTTCTTGTCTTCAGCTGGACGCTCAAAGTTTCTTCATCCTGCATCTTCATCCGTGCTTCTGCGGTCATTGTCCCATTATTTTTGCTGGTTCTGTATTTGATGGAATCCTTCTTGATGGGTTCTTCACAATTTCAGCCAATTGAGCTAGCTGTTGGTCGATCTAGCGTTGGTGCAAATGCATGTCCTCCAGTTGTACCTACAACGAGTTCAAGACACCGGAATTTGATAACGCACTCTGCGCCAGTTGATTGTTGATCGTATCTTGCTTCTTAACAAAATCAAATAACTGGCCAACCACGTCTGCCTAGCCTGTGCCCTTGCTTTGTTCTCGGTTAGGCCCTTGATACTTCCCCTGTGCTTGGAAGTTCCCTTTGTTTGATGGGAAATGAGTGTTTTTGGGGTGTTGGCTTGGTCCTCCCCTTTGCTCATAAGCCAGAGGTTGGTTGGAGGTGCTTTGTAACTGATGCGAGTTTTCAGCCGCATCCTTGTTACCATAGATGAAACCAGGGTGGTTCGGCCTTTTGAAATTCACAAAAGCCACCTTCTCAGTTTCCTCATCCTCAGATTCGGAATTGCTTGATGCATCTGGCTGGGTGTAGATGCAATTGTCTACCCTGTGGCCGCCTTCTCCACACGTTACACATTTCATTACCTTTTCAACCTGCTTTTTACCCTTTCTGCCAAATTCTTTTAGCTGCTTTACATCCGTAGCTATCCTCTGGATCTAAGAAGTGATTGTCTCCAACGCCTTGGATTCAAAAGAAGGTCCTTCACTAACCTTATTAGCTTGGCCCCGGTCAGATCTGTCATAGTCAGTGCCGGCTTGCAGCTCGGCCATGTTCTTGATGATCTTTTCATACCTTCTCGGCTTTTTCCCTAGGAAGTCACTCCCTGCTACTGCGTTCAACGAAACCCTTTCCTCGGGAGTCAGGTCGTTATAGAAGGTAGTGATCAAGAACCCTTTCTTGTAGTTGTATTGAGGGTAGTCCCTCTGATATTCTTGGTATCGCTCCCAGGCGTCATGGAGATTCTCATTAGGCTTTTGCATGAACGATGTTATCCTTTGTCTGTTTCTCACTGTCTTCTCAGTTGGGTAGAACTTATTTACGAATGCATCCGCCAATGCTCCCCATCCATTCAGAGCCTGGTGGGGCAGCCCTAAGTACCATGATAGAGCTTTATCTTCCAGAGAAAAGATGAAGCCTTTGCAATAGATTACCTCCTGGGGAACTCCCCTCATCTTGATAGTATCACAGATGTTCTTAAAAGCATCCAAATGGTGATAGATATTGTCATTCTTGGAACTCCCTCTAAAGCTTTTGTTCTGAATCATGGAGATGACGGACGACTTGAGTTCAAAGTTTGTGGCGTTGAATCGCAGAACGACGACAAGGCATTTGGAATTGTTAGCCTTAGTAGAGGCTAGCTCCCTCAGAGTCTTCCCTTCTTCGTATGAGTTGTCGGTGTTGCTTCCTCCCTGTTGTTCTTGGCTCCGTTGCTGGGGACAAGGCAAAAAAAAAATAGTACTGTTGACGAATCCGAATGCACTAACTACACTCCCGTGCCTCAAGCTTAGTAATGAGTTTGACAACACCCTTTTTCTTTTTCTTTTTCCTTGCTATTATTCTTTTCCGAAGCCAAATAATTCAATTTTCTGACTTGATTTTTCGTGCCATTCTTTCAGGGTTGAGGCACGGGAGTGTAGTTAGTGGATTCGGATTCGTCAACAGTACCGTTTTTTTTTGGCCTTGTCTCCGGCAATGGCACCAAAAAGTCGACCGGCCTAAATCGCGCATCCTAAAATTGGAGGCAGATTTGAGGTAGTCGAGCTTTTACATTTATAAACCCAAATCCTTCTAAGCCCCCGCAACTTTGTTGACGGGGTCAAAGTAGATATACATGGTCGAACACAGGGACAAGGGGGGTAGTGTTGAGAACCCAGAATTGACACGCTACACTCCGACAGGTATAAAGAGATGATAAATTCCCTAGTAGGGAAGCATAAAGATGACACGAACAAAACAAGAAAACTATCTCCAAGTGGAGTTACTAGAAAGATTTAAGGTTTTAAGCATTTAGCAGTTTTTAGGGGTTTTCATGCAACAGAAACAAAAGGATATACCTGGAGCTAAGGCGAGGTACGAAGGATGGAATTGCGATAAAACAAGCGGCGGTAGAACCAATCCTGTACCCCTCCTCTCGAAGCGGGCACCTCTAACAAGGCATCGGTTCCACTCTCGGGGTCACCAGACTCAAATTAGAGTGGAAAGGTTACTAAAGCAACTCCGTTCCGGGCACTCTCGTACTCCAGAATCGGACCAAACACTAGAGCCACAACACAACTCTCAAAGTTGTTGCGATGGGAAAACACGATTCGGTAGCTAAGTGAAACGCGATCCAAAACATGCAAGCTAGAGTTCAGATATCAAACATGGCAGTCATCCAACATATTGCACCAAGCATAGAGCAACAAGTAAGTAAGCTTTTCTATTTCTATAAGCATTAAAGGTCTTAATTACAATGCATGAGTAAAGAAATAAATAACATAATTAAAGACATGTGTCGCCTTCTTGATGTAGAAGGACGACAAGCTACAGTAACCATCCAGCCTGATATCGGACATGGGCCTAGCTCGATACAGCCGTATCGAGTGGCATGCTCTCTCAAGCGGCAAACCGCGATGGGCAACTGCATCGCTCAAGGACCTGGCCGATACATTCAAGTCGGGCGGCACACCCTCTCGGGCGACACCCCTGACGGGCGAAGCGTATCGGGTTCGTTATTGTGTCGGGCATGGAGCTGCGTATCCTACTGCCAGGCACTGGTGTCGGGCACTCATGTCGCGTATCTACATCGGCCGATATCGGCTCCCAATGTCGCCCGATACAGTCCTAGGTGAACCAATACCCTCCCTCTCAGGATGAGGAAGAGCTCACCTAGTGTCGCCCGCTACGAACACTGGAGCATGATACGCCTGCTCTCGTGGCCTCCTCCGAAGATCACTCGACTGTCCGAAACCTGAAGTGGCCAAGCTGGTCCGAACTTGTCTAAGCTGTCTTTCGGCTCCCTGTAGCTGCTATTTATAGGCAGCTGGTCGGGAGAAGATATGGTGCTCGAAGTGCTACGTGCCCTCCTTTCCACCGTTCAGTTGGTGGTCGGCTGACGCGTGTATCGCCCGGTACAAGGAGATCGGCTGTCGAGCGTCGTGGCGAGAGGCACCTGCCGGTGGGTGACCGATATCGCGCGGCACATGGAGTAGTTGCGGCGTGCTCGGCTCCCTGTCGGGTAAAGAGGCGTGTCGTCCATCGGTACCCTCTCGCACGACATCCTTGCGTCGTGCTTCGTCATATCGCGCAGCCCTGCTGGGCAGCGTGCGTATCGGGCGTCCGGGGGGGCCGAGACAAACTTGGACTTATTTGCGGGCCGGAACGGCCTTATTGGTGCTATATGGGCCAAAATAGGAGGAAACTCTACAAAAGATAGAAATATTGGACTGAGAGCATTGCTTGGCTAATTATTGCGAAAATGCATAAAAAGAGAGGAAAATGCAAGAAAAGGGCAGATTTGATAGAAGAAAAATAGTCTAAAACATCACAAAAATTGGTGTTATCACCTACACACTTATGTTACTTTTTTGATACCAAGACCTTCCTCCTCTTTAACTTTGGTAATATTCTCTCATATGACGAGATGGAAGTTGTTTCTTCTCTCATATTGACTCCATAGGAAGTCTAAGCTATTTTTCTCAATTTCTTGTATAATAGAGCCATATAGAGGAAAAGTAGAACTCAAACAGAAATGAATAGAATATATGGTAGATTGAATAAGTTCAAGTCTTGCTAAAAAAGATAATTCTGTAGACTTCACTCATACAACCTTCTTTTAATCTAGTCAATAAGATGCACACAATATTTCTTAGAAAATTTGCTGATGAACAATAGAAAACAACATGTCTATAATGTAAATGCCTTCCTAAATTCCCATAATTTCAGAATTTACAACTTTTTCAAACCTATAGCTATAAATAGTGGTGTGTTTTCTCTCTATGTACTTAAACACCCGTGAAAGTGTTGAGGAAATGTGTAAAAACATTAAGAAAATATAGCATATCAAAAAATTGCTTCCATAAACACCATTAAGTCATCTAAAAACACCAAGTGAGAAACCTTCATGTCTTTAGAAGAAATAATAGCACAAGGATTTCCAACTTCAATTTCCCCTACGATTAGTCGTGAAAAGGTTTGCATAAAAATCACAAATAGATAGGGAACCAAATGGCTTGTCGAATCCCATTATAAGTCTTGAATGGATGAGCAGGCTCATCGTTGATATAAAAAACATCTCTGAACCAGACAATCACCATTTTGCAAGTCCAGGATAGTAATTAAACCATTCCAATCAACAATATCATATGCTTTAGTGATATATGATTCGAAACACATATTTTTCTTACCAATCTTCACACTAAAATCAAGAGTTGACTCTTCAAATAGGAGAATACAATCTTGTATTCTTCATCCATTGATTAAACCACTTTGATTGCAACTGATCATAGAAGGGAGAACACCTTGAAACTTATTAGTAAATATTTTCAAAAATAACCATAAAAATAAAGTTGCATAGGGAAATAGGTCTCATACTTTTAATCAAATGAGTATCTTCAAATGTGTCAATGAGGGTGCTAACGTTTCTAGTTTCCTTTTTCAAAAGGCTTTTTTGGACAATCGATTTGATAGAGAAGTCATGTTGTGTATGTTTTCTTACTGATAGAAGGAAAGCCACCCTCTCCTACAAATAGGATAATGTAGAAGAATACAAACTCAAGATAAATACTAATAGGCCAAAACATAGTTGGCCCATATAATAAATAGAATAAAGAGTTTAATTAAATAGACTCTCTAAAACAAAATAAATATGAAGAAGGAAAATAAAAATATAAACTAAGCCACTGCAATGATGTTTCCCCCCTCAATAATACAATAATACACTCATCACTCAAACAGTCCCCCTTCAACTAGATAATCTAAAAATGGTTATGTGAGAACCCATTACACAAAATGATATTACTCAAAACACAAAACACAATCAATCGCAAATTAATCACATCTCCAGAAAAGAGGGTAAATTAAAACAATTCAACATAGCCAACATGCTCTAAATATTACACAAGAGCCCAACAACTTGATTGTATTTATATTATGCCAAGAATCTCTTACAATTGTTCCTTGGCCTTAACCACCACATACACATTTTTATACGGGAAACATTTCTACATGTATCACTTGAACATGCATATAGCATGCTACCAAAAACCCAATTTGATTGAAACATCATTTACAAACATTCCCACCTAGACCTGATCGTACATCAATGACTCTAGGGCACACTAGACAAGTGACAACCTTCTCAAAGAGTTAACACCAAAGATCCTTATTTATGCCTCTGGTCTACTACCACTACTGCCGATCGATTAAAAAGATGTGATGACCCACAGAGTGAAATCCATGTCCCTGTAAGAGATATAACCTTCAATAACACTTATTGATTACATCAGTTTAAGTTATTAAACATTTTAAGCCAAATGAGTATGTAAAACTAATATACATAGCAAAGGATATACTCAACAAGACACATACAGGAGAAGATAACTACTATCATCATTAGCTAGACTATTCTCATAACCCTATTAATAGTATAAGGAGTCTAATAACTTGAACATATCTAACATCATGAATAAGCTCATAATCATAAGCATAGATAATAGAATTAGCATGTCTATTGTATTAAGAAGGTCTACATCAAAATAAAACTAACAATATAGGTACTTCTATTTGCATAAGAATTACTGAAAATTTAAGCATCTCTGGTTATAGAGACATAGATAGAAATTATAACATCTCTAAATAATGAGACATATCTATCAATTTTACATCTCTAACTAATAGTGACATAGCCATAAGTTTAACATCTCTAACTAATAGAGATATAGATAGCAATGTAAGAATGATCACCAATATGAGATGACTATCATCATATGTATAATCAATAGTATCAGTGTATCATAAACACGACTACCTACATTATTGTACTATCATCATCTATATGTGAAAAGAGCAATCAATGGCTACCATCCAATGTGAAGCATTGTGTGTAACCCTAAACAAATATGCTACATGGCTATATTACCTATTTTATTAATGATTTGAGGATTTTGAGTCGTACCACCCAAATCCAACTGACCACTGCTATGTCAAAATCAGTGCCATACAAGATCTATTGAATAGTCAGACTCTATGATCTCACCAATAAATCCTGGCATGTATAAGAGACAACACAGAAGCATAACAATCAACTACCAACAATGACATATAGTCAAGCTGAAAACAACTAACCTGCCTTGGTAAAGGCCACGATGCTAGAGAATAGGCTCACACATGTCCATTCTATAAAAGACATCCTACAACTGTCCTGCTTCCTGTCACACATCACAATATCTAAGGCATGACCATAGCCATCATCCACAACCTAAAATTGTGGATGCAAGGAGGTAGTCAACTTACTCCCTCATATTCAACAATATGTGCTCTGAGTTTCCCGTAGGAAATGTTTGTTTCACCGTCCAACAAGTTCTGATACTAGAATGGATCTATAGCTTAGGTCAACTACATTATTAAGGCTTCACTTGATTATTTATGTCCATTGAGTGAATTCAGGCTCCATCAAACAAGTAGATATATAAACCCTAATGCATTTCTAGCAAGCATTGTTATATAACAACTTCAAAATATATAAAGCATATGAAAGTTATTGATCCTCATCTTATCATCACATGGTACTATTCACTTGCCATTCATGAGGATACAATGGTCATCATACTATCACATGATATAAATCCATATCACAATATCACAGGGTATCAACCCTTATCAACAAAAGAGGATTACACCTCATTTAGGGCTCAACTATGCCCAAATGTCATTCAGACCATTACATCATTACTTATAAGATCATTAATATCTTTCCATGCCATATAATAAGGCCCAACAACCATCACCACACATGTGATATGCAGGTTGAGCATACAATTGCATTAAAGTAGTAAAAGATATTCACTAGTTAACATTGCAGGGTTACCTTAGCAATTAAGAGCATTCATTTATTACATCAACATTTAAGGAAGCTATACGATTGGTCATCATCACACTGATAATGTACAAGTTAGCATAAGAAAGCATAAATCATAAATCTATGATGACCACTAGTTAACATATTAGACTTGAAAAGCAATCATTACGAAGGATATTCCATTAATATATTAAGCATTAAAGGAAGAAAAGAATAGCTGACCACCATTCTCTTTTTGGATTAGGGTTAGGTTTAGCAAGATAGGTTATATTGAGGCTATAGTTCATCACTCTTTCATAAACCCTAACTTATGGCATCACCATCAGATCATTGTTGCATAAGATAAAGAACAACTATCATATTCCATACCATCCTCAAGTATGCATTCACACATAACACAAGGTGTAACCATGACATTATAGCATACTATGGTTTGAACATTAATTAGAGAGCACTCCATTATCCTATTAATCATGAGTAATCAACATCACCTGATTGCATTTGCATTAGGGTGTAACAAGATATGTCCCATTAGGGTTATATATCACACAATATGATCCTTATCAATTCTATTCATGTGAGGGAAAAAGTAATACTATATTGTTAAGGAAAACATCCATTTGGTTTCAGCATCATTCAAGCCATACCAACTTACCATATGCATAATCCCAAAACCATTATAATCTTGAGTAGGTAAAACTATTGGTTGTTTACATAAGTAAAAACCTCGAATAAACCACCTATAGATCCCTTGAATTTGGGTCCTTTTAAGAGACCCCATCTATCCCTAAACATCCCTTGTTTAATTACATAAAGGGTATCACCATTTATTGGGATAAAACTCACCATCACTGGTACATTTAAAGTAAACCATCCATTGGTCAAAAAACAATCTCCTTAAGTTGATCACATAGGGAAAACCATTGGATTCACATTATTAGAACTCTCATATTATACTATAGGCTTCAATTCAAACTATTGAATGTCGAAGCATTCACATATCAATCATTGGATCAAGCTCATCATCCAAAACTATTGATTAGAGTGTATGTGTAACCCTTAAATCATTTGACTCAAGAAACCATTGGTTTGTGCTTACACGAAGTAACATAGAAAACCTAGTTTCACCATCATTGTGCTCAATTGGACCACCATAGGTTGTGGATTATTATGACACCATCAGTTGATGGGGTCAACACTTCCATCATCTATCTCCATTGGATGTTGAGCTAATGTCACCATCAGTTATGCCCACTTTTATGGTACTTAAAACATTGATTATTGAGCTTCCAACAAATCCTACCCCTGGCCTAAGGTGTGATGATTAGTTGACACCACCGGTTGTCACCCTTAGTCACCACCATCAGTTTTCATTAAGACAACACCACCGCTTGTTGCAGTAGCAACAACATTAGTTCATGTGTTAGAGTACAAAACAACTTAGAAACCCTAATATGAACCATCATTTCATAGGTTCTTAGCAGCATTGATTGTCATACCAACCTGACCTAAGCCTTCTTAAACATTATAAAGAGCGTGCACAAAGTTACAGGTTCATCTAGAGCTGAAAATAGAGTAGTGAACACCATAAAAATCAAAACCCTAGCCAAGCATAACTTCTTTGTGCTTAGGTAATTGTTTTAAAGAAAGAACATGAGCTGCCAAGATTATAGTAAATAACAAATGTGGAGAAAGTTATAAAACTTGCCTCTAGGAAGAAGATCAGATCCCAAACAACAAGAAACTCGAGCAGGGAGGGTAGAAATTCCAAGCATAAGCTTTGTGCTTGGCCATCTAGCACATTTTTCCACAAAAGAAGAAAACTCTAAGCATAAGGAGCACGGAAAGTAGGGTTTTTCAGCTTTAGAGCAAGTTTTTCAATGAAAGGCCATGGTTCTATCTAGGAAGAAGGTAGGAGGAAGACAAAAAGAAGGAAAAAGGAGAAATGAGAAGGAGAAACATACTCATTTTGGTTAAAAACACATTAATGTAGCTTTGCAAACCTTAGAAATGGGTATATCTAAGCTTTACTTACTCCAAAAAGAAGGCTGGTCACCTTCTTCAACCTTGGGTGCCCCATTCCACATACATTAAGGGAAGGAAAAGATCAAGGTAGAGGAGGAGATATAAGAACTAAAGTTCTCATTTGGGGGCTAAGGAAGGAGTACCTAAATCCTTATGGATTAGGAGGAAGCAAAGCATGAGGTGTCCAAGTTTCTTTCCATTTGTCCATGGATTAGGACCTATGTGGACATGCAAGAAGTAAGTTCACCAGATGTTTGGGACTTATAGGACATTGTTTGTTAGCCTCCTAGGACAACTACCAATTGTTGGCCCTCCCAAACTAATGTTTGATGAGGTTCTATCTCAAAAGGTCATGAACCATGGTTCAACCATCTATTTTAAGTGAACCACCAATTCAATAGGTTCAAAGAACAAACTCATCAACCTCGTAACCATCTAGGGGTCACCAATAGTTTTTACCACTAGTTGGTGAGTACCTGTTGTTCACCTAACAGAAGGAGCATTGTTCGTTGGCCTTGAAGGTGGCTCATGCATGGGGGTAAACCCTAGTTCAACCCTAGAAGGGCAATTCCACCGAACCAAGGTACAATTGAGTGCCCCATGGCTCAACATAGTTAAGCATGATGAGAAATCATATAAGGAACATAATTCATGTGACAAATTATTAGCAAACCTCTCAATTGGGTAAATTGCAAAAAAGTCCAAAATGTACATAAAATTACATAACTTGCTGAAACAGTGCCCAAATTGGACCCGACTTGAAACTTAAGCTTGTAAAATGATATTAAAACACATAAACAGGTTTAATTATGGTTTCAAGCATCCAATTATGATAATAAAGCATGTTTAACCTTTTAAGAAAGGTTAGGGGTCTCTCAACCATAAACCCCTAACAGGGATTTCACCCCTAAAATTTAAGGTAAACAAAGATGGATACTTATCGTGTACTTTATCCTCAATCTTCCACATGGTTGCTTTCATGTACTGGTGATGTGACATCATTCTCACAGAAGTCATATTCTTCTCCCTCGACTCCTGCATGTGTCACCTTAGTTCAACATTGGAACTATTGTTCTCTTATATAGGTCTGGTAGTACCATTCAACTAGGGACTCTAACTGTCATCGTAAACTATTATATCTATTGTACCACACATAACTTAGAGGTCATAGTCACTGCCTCTTACCAAACATGGATCATCATGTATCTCTTATTATATGTAACTCTATAAGGTTTCATCTTTATGATCCCTTAATGGTTGTTGCAATTAGCAACTCAATCAATCTTGTAGGCATCCCCTAATTGTCAAGAACTATGAGGCATATGTCCTTAGAGAATTCTCCAATCATCTCAATGGTGGACTGGCCATATCTCTAGTTGAATAATCATACACTTTCCACAATCATTAGTACATAAGACTTCTTGGTTGACCTTGTTGGGGTAAAACAACAACACTATCTAAATCTTACTAAGGTTCCTACACTTAGTAGATGTATCATGACTCTAAGGGGATAATTTAGTTAACCCCCAACTCAGTCTTGTTGAACTTGTCATACATAAGTATAGTTTCTTCAACATTCTTAAGGTTTATCACAGATGTTAAACATGCTTCTAACCATCTCTAAAATACTTTTAAGATTTCATCATTCAAAGCTTTTCACAACTTATGAGACATGACATGAACACTATGTTCCTCTTATTTATGAATGGTATTAATACATTGGTTAGTCTAAACAATATAACCCTAAACTCATTATGGTCGTGTAACTTATGTCATCCACTCTAATTCTTATCCATTGATATTCTGATCCTAGGTTTATCTTAAAGTAACACAATAGAATATGTCTTCTGATCAACAAATGTATATATCCTTGATAGTGGTCTTTCCCTACTATAAACAAACCATGCACACCATTATATAATCACTCTTTTTGCTTCCAAACAACATTTTGAGGATCATCATTAACTCTCTCTATTTCTAAGGGAGGGGAACACTTGGAAAGTTTATTCTATAAACATCTCCAACCTCCCCATACTTCCCATATTGTTGATACATCTTGGATATTAGGATTCATCACCTTTGTATCCACCTCATGTGCTATAAGGAACTCACATCCCTATCTCATCTATTTTTGACAACATAACAAATCTTATGACATATAAGAGGAGTCTTCCTAATTATTGGAAGGCTCAAAAGAATACACATCACAAACTTTATGATCTTGGAACCATAGTCCAAGCAACCACATGCTATATCAAGATATCTACCCATATGTTTACAGTGAATCCACGCATACCAAGTGGTATAAGATCCACTTGAACGTTGTACCTTGAAGAGAGAGAATACAAAGGAAAAAACACTTCCCAAAACACAACAACACTATCCATGGTTACCAACAAGGGAATTAACTGACTCTATCTTTGTCATGAAGGTCACTCCTTTTATTTAATATTTTACCCATTTTCTTCTCAGTTTCCTTGCCTTTAGCATAGGAATCATCATGATTAATGTATCTCATTGATCCTTCCTTGTTAACTACTTATCATGCTTGTGTTGGTTCACTTATTTTACTATGTTTTTCAACCACTTATCAGGAAATAGATCATCATATTTCAAAATTTCTTCATTAAGCAAAGATCATCTCCCTTAATTTCTCTCACATGCCATGAAAATTTTACATTGACACTTTCTTACACATATTCTTTGGTCTGAGATTAACTCAAGTTCCACTTTATTCCTCTATCATTATTCTCATTCATCTTCTCATATTATATTTATAATAGGAGTTCTCACTATCATATGTGAATTTCATACCTACAATCACTTTATTAGGACAGACTTATCTGTATTTTACTTTATTATCTTCTTGAATTACAACTTAAAGAACTCCTCTTATGATTATTTGCATTCAGATTTAGGTTTCATGGTGTTTTATCTTTCCCTTAAAGTTACCAAACATTCAAGTTTTGATAGGTTATGATGTAATCCTCATATTCTTTTAGGGTAGGATTGAGATATTTGCACCATTATTCTGTATTCATTATGCTCTTTAGATTGTTTCAAAATGACTACTTGATCATAGTAATAAAAAAGATATCAGTCTAAGAGTTCCATACCTTCTTTTCAATAATTGAATACCTTGCTAGGGTATCCAAGTACCGAGTTTGGAAATATGCACCATGTTTTTATTTCATTTTCCTAAGTTTGACATCATACTAGTCCTAAATCCTAGTGTCCCTATAGACTCAGCAAACCTAAAGCTTTGATACCAACTTTTGAGAACCCATTACACTAAATGAGATATAAAACACAATAAATTGCTAGTAATTAACATCTATAAAAAAGAGGGTAAATTAAAATCAATTCATCATAACCAACATGCTCTGAAATATTACACAAGAGACAAAAAACTTAGCTATATTCATATTATTCCAAGAATCTCTTACAATTTTTACTTGGCCTCATCCACCACATATACATTTTATATAGGAAACTTTTCCACATGTATCACTCAAATAATCATATAACACTACTACAGAAACAACATTCAATGTCGCTTTTCTGGGCGTCGGTTCTTTAGGAAAACCGACACCTACAATATTAGACGTCGCTTATTTAGGCAAACCAACGCCTATATTCGAAGACCAGCCAAACACGGGTACCGCTTTGAATACAACGTTGGTTGTTAATAACAAACCGACGCTTAAAGTCGCCCACGAAATCCAGTTTTTGAGCAAAAAAAATAGTGTCACTTTCAGCGTCGGTTATGTAGATAGAAACCGACGCCTATGTGCGATGAAAATTTGCGCGAAAAGCGTCACTTTCAGCGTCAGTTATCCTTTTATAACTGACGCTGAAAGTGGTTCCCACCAAACAATTTTGTGAAAATATCGTCCAATTGGATGTCGGTTGTTTCAAATGACCGACGCTAAAGAGGTTTCGGCGTCGGTTATTTGAAACAACCGACGCTATTTGGGAACTTAATATCCCGCGATCGCCCGACTCTTCCCCTTTCTTCTGTTTCATTGCGAGCCGATTTCCCTTTTCTTCTCTGCTGTCGCCCGACCACGCCGCCGATTTCTCCTCCACGAAAGCTCCTTCTTCCTCCACGACAGCGCCGCCGCACCCCCTTCTCCGCCGCCACTGCTGCTGCCTTCTTCCCCTTCTCCGCGCCCCCTTCTCCACCGCCACTGCTGCTCCTTGCCGCCGACGCCGCTGCTCCTTGGTCTGCCTGCCTGATGCCTGGAGCTCGCCGCCGCACCGCCTTCCTCCTTGCCGCCGCCCGCCGACGCCGCTACTCCTTTCCGCCGACGCCACTGCTCCTTGGTCTGTCTGCCCTACCGCATGGAGCTCGCCAGCCACCGCTGCACCTGCCTGCCCTGCCGCCTGGAGCTCGCCGGTCACCGCCACCACTGCTGGGAGGTCAGTTGTTGTTGCTCGCTCAGTAAGCGCCTTCCTCTTTATTAGACAACAAAACAGAGTTTATGTACAAGTAAGGTTTAAAAGAAAACTGCAAACCACCTATTCATCCGATCTATAAAAGAAAAACCAGCTCAATCATATAGGGATACTAGATCCCTGATGCTGTTCCAGCATTTGTTATTGTCAGAAGATAAATTTCTGAAAGTTCTACAGTTTCTCTCTTTCCAGATGATGAAAAGAGTAGACAAACTAGAATCCCAACTTCTTAAGATAATCCAACGTAGGTAGTTTAGCTAAGAAGATTTTCCACGCATTAATGATCAAAACTCTGGGATGGTCAAACCTCCAGATCCAACATGCCCAATCAGATTTAGTTCTAGGTCCTCTGAGGATGTTCCAAGCATCTTTAATTTTCAGAGAATGAAACCCTTGAATACTAATAGTATCATCATCATAAAGACTGATATCAACCTCTTCAATGCACTTCTTAAACTCCTTGAAACATCTTCTATCCGGAATGATCCATTTTTTCTCACAGATGAACTTTCTAAGGAAGTCATTCCAACAACACCCAATCCTTAGCACATTTTTAGTATCAATATACTCATCCAGAAATTTATTTCCAGGCATCCACGGATCTTTCCAAATTCTGAAACTAGACCCATCCCCAATATGCAGCTTAATCAAAGGCAAGATAGTGCATCTAAGGTTGCACAAATGCTTCCACATCCATGAGCTGTTAGAATTAACTTTATAGGACCAGATTAGATTCAGAAATGCTTCCACAAATGCTTCCACATCCACGAGTTATGTATTTAATTTGGATGTATATGCTGAACCTAGATTTAGAGAGGACATGCTATAGTATTTTCCTAGTATGGTGAAAGATTTTCAATCGTGTGTATCACATGGGATTCTTATCTCAACACAATGGTCTGCAATATATGCATCTAATGCCTTAAATGGAAGACTCGAATGTTATAAAATCCCATCAATGTAGGTAGAAACAACTTATATATATTCAGATATTAATAATTCCATGAAGTGCACATTATCTTACTCAGGAAAAGTATGTGTATAATGTAGGATTCATTCCATATAATGGTTTGTTGCTTGCATATATTTTTCATATAATGGTTTGCACAACCTAGATTTTGATGCATGTTGAAATAAGATTTAAACTTGTCAATTGTAGCATCCTAATTTGATTTGATTAAACCCTAACATCAATTGTGATGAAACCCTAACATTAATCGTGATGAAACCCTAACATGTACATATCTATTATTGTGTTTGTTGGCCTAGAAACTCATCCAAGATTGACTCATTAGGAGTAAATCTTGGATAGTCCCCGGTTTGGGACTGTTCTTGAACACCTAATCTCACTTAGGATGTAAGTGTATAATGTGTATTGGGTTTTTGAGAAAATTTCGGCAGCATTTCCCCGTTTGTTCTCTAAGTACATATGTACTTAGAGAACAGCGGGGAAATGCTGCCGAAATTTTCTTGAAAACCCAATACACATTATACACTTACTAGTGAGATTAGGTGTTCAAGGATGGGATAGGTGGTACACATTTATTATATATAAGAATGACATAAAATGTGTTTGTTGGCCTAGAAACCCATCTAAGATTGACTCATTAGGAGTAAATCTTAGATAGTCCCCAGTTTGGGACTTTTCTTGAACACCTAATCTCACTTAGGATGTAAGTGTATAATGTGTATTGGGTTTTCAAGAAAATTTCGGCAGCATTTCCCCATTTATTCTCTAAGTACGTATGTACTTAGAGAACAACGGGGAAATGCTGCCGAAATTTTCTTGAGAACCCAATACACATTATACACTTACTAGTGAGATTAGGTGTTCAAGGATGGGATAGGTGGTACACATTTATTATATATAAGAATGACATCACATTATACACTTAGGATGTAAGTGTATACCCTAATCTTTTCCTAATATATACTTGTTTCCTAATATATACTTGTTTTCTCTTTGATCATAGAATGGATAGATCATGGATGTCCATTCGTAATCATTGCACCCCAGAGTTTATATGTGGTCTTGATCAATTTATTAGATTTGCCGAGGAACATAGAAAAAAACCTACAGATAGGTTCTACTGTCCATGTAGGCATTGCGGTAACAACTTGAAATAAAGAAGCCCGTAACTGCTGAGGCGGCTGCGAAAATGGTAAAATACAACTCTTAGAGCAATCATTTGAATATTGATTATTTGTGGTGTTAACTTACCAATTTCTGTTGATGGTGATTAGCGGGAGCTGCACGAGCAGAGGAAACAAGGCACGTTCATCCCTCAGGGCACAAGGGATGAATTGACAGTTGCTCCGGGTAACCCAGAGCATCTTGGACGTGTTAGGGGTGCAGGCGCTGGTGTGGGCATCAAAGCATTCTTTGGGCCATCCCAGCGCAAACCCAGAGCGGGACTTTCTCAAGAAGAGGTAACCTATTCTTTTTTTAGAATGTTACTACAAAAGGAAATTCAATAATAAGAAGCTAATGTTTCTTTTATCCATGTATAGGAGAATAAGAGAGTCAAGGATATAGTTGCTAAGAAGGTCAACGATGTAGTTGCTGAGAAGGTCAAGGAAGAATTGCTGCGGTGGCAGGCATCTCAGGCTTCCAATCAGCCTATGGCGACCCACTCTTCTCCTGATGCACAGACTGCGAGTAATCCTGGAGACCCATCACCTAACACGTCTGCTGTAAGTATTGTTTATGACATTGTAGCTAGTCTTTTCAAGATGATATGTTTTCAAGATGATATGTATATATGTATAACATTCTTTACGTAAATTTGTAGGCATTGAAGCCATGCCGCTTAAGAATGCAAGACTATGTTGTTGCAGAGGCGCAGGCTTACCAGTCCCTTCCTGGGGCAACGTTTCATGGGATTCCAATGCCGCAGGGCTACATTCGTGTGAGCCCGATATGTGTATTACCAGATTGGAGGGAAGTTGCGTTGCCATATGCCCACCCAGATATTGATACACTTGGTGAGGCAGAAGGTGGGGTCATATTGTGGCCCAAAGGAGATGTCGTCTACACTACTGAAATTGTAAGATAAATTAACATTGATTTAGACTATTAATGTGTATATATGATGTCAACTGATCTGAAATTATATATACAGGTTAAAAAGAAGACACCAGGAGCACCTAGGCCTCCACCTCCACTTCCCGCATTACCAACTTGGGTTCCAACTGACCTAACATACCCGTTAGGTCCTTCTTGTAGGGGAATGGCATGTTGGCTATGGGCACATAATATACATTGCCCTATAATTGTTTCTTTAGATGCAGATTATACAGGTCAATCATATGATAGCGCTTTATTTATATAAGATATTATTGAGCTGTTTATGTATGCTTGGCTGAATACATCATTGATAGAGACATGGATAAGGTGAGATCTTGTTTATACATCCATATATATACCTTTTGTAAGATCCGGTGATCTGGTTTCTTATATATTAATGCATACGTAATACATGTTTTGCAGCTACTTAGTCGAAGATCATTGCAAACAATTTGCATTTGATCATGTGGGATTTTTGATTCCATCATTGATTAGTATGGTAGCTAAAGACCCTGATAGTGTTCAACAATACTGTATAGATGCTTTTACAATTTTTGGTCAGCAAAAGAAGACGATAATAATAGCTCCATTCAATGTCAAGTAAGTTTACTTTATTTATAATTTGGACTTAAGAAAATTCCATTTTTATTGTGCATTTTGAGTTATTAATTATTAACTTTTTACCTCTAGCGGTAGACATTGGGAGTTACTAGTTATTGTCCCCGGGACGTTCACTGTTTATTATCTAGATCCCGCGGGAAGTACATTAAACACTAAAATTGGACACGTAATGAGAATGCCATTATTCTGGTGAGAAATATTTCATTTTTGTATCTGTTAACATCTATTATTACATTACTATTTACTTATGCAATTTACTGTGTTATATTAACATGTAGGGGTTTAGATGCATTCAAACAGGCTGGAGGAACGGTCCCAAGGAAAAAGAACCAGCCAATAAATTGGCAGAACATACAAGTAAGTTCCTGACTCCAATGTATATATTATTGATGTGAATTGTGCTTAGTTGTATTATTTTGTATGTTTCAATTTATAGTGCGCTACACAAGACAATGGCTGGGCATGCGCATACTATGTGATGTGATTTATGCAGATGATTATCAAACATGCCGCATTAGACATCGATACCATACATGAGGTATTATATATAGTCTCATTAGTTAGTATGAAATATATCAATCTTATTTTTATATTATTACTTATATATACATCATTCTCTTTGCAGGTGTTTAAAACTAACCACACTATAGGTAAATGCTTAAAAAATATACATGCTCCATATACGATGGAAGCATTAAATGAAATAAGAGAAGAATGGACAAAAGCCATACAAGCAGTGGCAACTGTAAGATATAATTGGGATGTTGATAGCGATAATGAATGATACTTTGTAAATGAATATTTCTGAATGTTAATACATGTATTTGAATGTTTCTATATATGTGAATGTGAGAATTGAATTGATGTCTGAATGTATCTACTTGTGTGAAATTTTGCTTGGGACTTTTGCAGGTTTGTGGCCTGTTTGTAGACTGATATCAATGGATGTCATAAACCTGCAGTTCAGAAAAATGAACTGCAGGTTCTCATCCTGCTGACCAGCCACAGTAGGCTTGCAAACTGATATGAAAAAAAAATAGATATAGGCGTCGGTTATTTACAGAAAACCGTCAGCAAAGACCTACAACGTCGGGTTTTTGAACAAAACCGACGCCGAATGTGGCCTGGAAATGGCGTCGGCTGTTTGTGTCAAACCGACACCTCTAATACATATAGGCGTCAGTCTTTTAGTAGATAACCGATGCCAAAAAGGGTTCGCGCCATAGAAAACAGCGTCATCTAGGACACTTTCTGCTTCGGTTACTAATTAAACACCGACGCTATATTCCATATAGGCGTCGGTCTTTTAGTAGATAACCGACGCAGAATGTGTCCTAGATGACGCCGTTTTCTGTGGCGCGAACCCTTTTGGCGTCGGTTATCTACTAAAAGACCGACGCCTATATGTATTATAGGTGTCGGTTAAAAAACCGACGCCGAAGTGTTCAACCTTTAGCGGCGCCCACATAGGCCTCGCTAGGAAACCGACGCCAAAGGGGGTTAAACAACCGATGCTAAAAGGCATTTCTGTAGTAGTGTAACATGCTACAAAAAACCTAATTCGATTGAAACACTGTTACTTTCCCACCCATACCTAAGAGTACATGGATGACTCTAGGAAACAGTAGACCACTAACAACCTTCTCAAAGGTTCAACAACAAAGCTCCTTGATGCCTCATGTCATCTTCCACTATTTCCGATCACCTATAAAGATTGGCGACCCATAGAGTGACACCCATGTCTCAGCGTGAGATATAACATCCAACAATGCTTATTGATTAAAGAAGTTTAAGTAATTAAACAATTGAAGGCAAATGAGTATGTCAAACAAATAGACATAAAAAAGGATATACTCAACAAGACACATAAAGGAGAAGATAACAACTTTCATCATTGGCCAAACTATTCTCATATACCTATTAACAATATAAAGAGTCTAATTGCATGAACATCATCATGAATAAGTTCGGAATCATAAGAATACCTAATAGAATTATCATGCCTATCATATTAAGTAGATATACATCAAAATGGAACTAACATATAAATACTTCTATCTGCATAAGCATGATTGAAAGTTTAAGCATCTCCAGTTATAGAGACTTAGATAGAAATTATAATATCTCTAAGTACAAAGGCATAGCTACAAATTTAACATAACTAACTAACAGAGGCATAGATATCAATTTAACATCTCTAACTAATATTGACATAGCCAACAATGTAAGCATGATCACCAATATGAGATGACTATCACCATAAATATAATCAACAGTAGAAGTGTATCGTAAACATGACTACTTACATTATTTCATTATACATCATCTATATGGGAAAAGAGAAATCAAGGGTAATCATCCAATTTGAAGTGTTGTGCATAATCCTAAACAAATACACTACATGGCTGCATGACCTCTTTTATTAATGCCCTGAGTATTTGAGTCATACCACCCAGATCCAACTGACCACTGCTTAGTCAAAATTAGTGCCATACAAGATCTATGGATGTGTTAGACTCCATGATATCACCAACAAATTCTAGTTAGTATGAGAGACAACATAGAGACATAATAGTCACCTGCCAACAACGACATATAGTTAAGCTGAAAACAACTAGCCCGCCTTGGTACAAGTCACAATGCTAGAGAACAAGTTCATGCATGGAAATTATATAAGAGGCATCTGTCAGTTATATTTCCACATTTCACACATCACAATATCACAATATTCGAGCCATGACCACAATTATCCTCCACAACCTACAATTGTGGATGCAGGGAGGTACTCGACTTACGCCCCCACATATTCAACAATATGTGCTCTGAGTTTCACATAGGAATTGCTTATTTTAATACCAAGCAAGTTCTAACACTGGATTGGATCTATGGAACATGCAAACTACATAATTTGGGTTTCACTTGATTAGTTATGCCCATTGGGTGAATTTGGGCTGCATCAAACAAGTGGATATACAAACCCTAATTCATTTCTAGTAAGCATTTATGTATAACAACCTTAGAAGATATAAAATGTATGAAACTTATTGTTCCTCATCTAATTATCATATGGTACTATTCACTTGCCATTCATGAGACTACACTTCTCATCATATTATCATAAGATATAAATCCATATCACAATATCACAAGGTATCAACCCTTATCAACATAAGAGGATTACACATCATTCAGGGTTCAATCATACCCCAAGGTCATACACACCATCACATCATTCTCTACAAGATCATTATTATCTTTCCATGCTTTATAACAAGGCTCAACAACCATCACCACACATCTGATTCATAGGTTCAACATAATATAGCATTAAAGTGTTAAAAGATGTTCATCATATAACATTATTGTTGGTATGTATGTTTAGAGAGCCAATCATGTGATGATTTTGATGGCATAATATGTAAATGATTTGATTATTAATAAAAGGCAAGCTTCCAATTCATTATGTTTCATTCAGTTATGTGCTAATGATGGATCACTATAAATGTCTAGAGAATGATGTTACTCAATGATGCATGTCTTCAGGTTGAGGACATATAGAAATAAGATCATACGAATGTTGAGAGTTCATATATACACTTTCATTATGTCCCAAATCATTTGTTGTTGTGGAAGTTTGATAGACAACAATAATACATAAGATCAGACTGTGAGTTGGTTGATGACATAATCTCATTAGTCATGATATAGAAATATCAAACTAAGCACACAGATACATGTTAGGGAACCATGTATCAGACAGACCCATCGTGAGACTGAAACTTGGAAGCCATTTTCATGGAAGTCATAGTTAGCTCTCACAGTCATGGTGGTGATTCTAGTTCTTAGACCTGAAATCACTGCACTCATCACATGTCATTGGGTACACTTTGACATCATCAAACATAGTCCTGAAACTTGGGTTGTTATAACGATGATGATTGGGTGACTTTGTCACATGGGGATTGTTTATGAGTGATAGAGATGGGATTTGTCCCTCCTACATGAGTGGGATATCTATGGCCTCTTGATTAGCGATACTCAAAAAGTATGGCCATACAAATTTGATTCAAAATATGATATTAATCTTACATATATCTCATGCAGTTTGCTCTGGTTCAAGAAACAAGATTTAATAATAATGAGGATGACTACTCTATGCCTCTAGTTCAATCGGGATATCAGTAAAAAAGGAATGATACAAACACTGTAACACCATACATAGATGTAGCTTGAAGTTGTTTGTAAGGCTCCTAAACTTGCTTAATGAACAAGATTAATTATCATAATTGAATGCTTATAACCTTAATATAACCTTGTGATGCACTTTTAAATCATTAGACAAGATTAAGTTTCAAATTTGGTCCAATTTGGACATTGTTTGAGCAAGTTATGCAATTTTATGCACATTTTGGACTTTTCTGCAATTTACCCAATTGAGAGGTTTTCTTTGCAATTTATCACTTGCATTATGTTCCTTGGATATTCTATCAACATTATTGAGCTTTTTGAGCCATAGGTCACCTATTTAAACCTTGGTTTGAAGGTGTTTGCTCCAAGGGTATTTTAGGGTTTTCCCCTTCACGGATGAGCTACCTTTAGTAGATATCAACTAAGGAATTATGTGATTGGCTGAGAATTTCGTCAAAGGAAAGCTAAGCAGGTCTAGATGGACGGTGGGAGAGATGCTTGTGTGTGTGCTTATATATTCTACATAATTTAAAGCCAGGGACACTTGGATATATAATAGAATTTCAACTTTTTCTTTTTATTTATATTAAAGTGTCATATACTTATCCAAAAGCACCAAAACGAGACATTTCCTCTTCACCACCTCTCTCCTTCTCCCAAACTCGTTCTCCCTCTGTTCATATGCGAATTTTTCTTCCCAAGGAAGAAGAATAAAGTGGGGATCTTCTTGGAGAAAGGCTCTAAGCTTGAAATTGACTTCATTTTAGGGTTGAAAAAGCTTCCTTCTAGTGATCTTCACCTAAAAGTGTAAGAATTTCTTTCTTTCCTCCGTCTATTTATTTTTTATCCTTCCTCAAAACTTTCTCCAGGTCGGAACCTTGCTGTTCCATGGTAGAAATTGCTCTAAAGCTATAAAACCCTACCTTTCTTGCACCTTATACTTAGGGTTTTCTCATTTGATGAAGAAAGATGCTAGATGGATGAATTCATAGCTTACTCTTAGATTTTCTATCCTACCTGCTCGAGATTTATTCTGTGTAGGGTTCCATCTTCTCATTAGAGGCAAGTTTTATAACTTTATCTACGTTTATTATTTACCATAAGCTTTCTAGATCATGTTCTTGCTTGAAAATGATGATGCATGCACTAAAAAGCTATGCTTGACTTGGATTTCGATTTTATAATGTTTCCTGTTCTGATTTCAGTTATATATGAACCTGTGATCATGTTTATGATACTACTAACTTACAATATGACTTGGATCAAGTTGGGTTGGTACGTCAGTTTTAGAGTTTAAAAGATGATTTCTTCTATAAATCCATGACCTGATGATAAAACCCTATAGAGTTGTCTTCATAACAACTTATGGCTGGGATTAAGGGTGCCAAATGATGGTGACAACCTATGGTCACCCCCTTAGGTCAGGTATTGGATCAATTAGAAGTTCAATGATCAACCATTAAGTACCCTACTGATGTTATCAATCAATGTTGACATTAGCTTGATATTTGATGTTGATTAATGAATATAGTGTTGATCTAATAACCTATGGTGACTTAATGGTCACTAATGATGGAAGATCAGGTCTCTACAACCTATGGTGAGTTAAGCATTGTAGTGTACCATCAATTAAGCCTTAAACCAATGGTTTCTTGGGTCACTTGATGCAATGGTCAGACCTATACTATAATTGATGGTTTTAACATGTGAACTTGAGCCAATGTTAGAGATCTATTCTTTATTCCTCCATTAAGGTGGAATGATGGCTAATGTAATATGTTTGTCCTAATAATGTGATTTAGATAGTTTCCTTTATATGATCAACTTAAGGAGCTTAATTGTTGACAATGGATGGCTTGTTTTGACTGAATAGTCGATTGTGGGTTTTACCCTACTCTCAATGGAACTTTTTGTATCGATTATCAAGGGATGTCTAGGTTTATATGGTGACTCTTTCTAAATCACAAATCAAGGACTTCGTAGGTAGTTTATCCAAGGTGTTTACTTATGTAAATAACCAATAGTCTTACCTTTTAAACATCCAATATTTTAGGGTGACATTGAGGTATGGTGATATGGGTTGAATGATGATGGAACAAATGAAAGGTTACCCTTAATAAGTTAGTCTTACCTATTCAATCATATGAATAGAAGGGATGATAACCATATTGTGTTGATATGTAACCCAAATTAGGTATAGCTTATTATACCTAACTTTAATATAACTAAATGATGGTAATTGGGTATGAATAGTCCTTCAATGACTAATACAATCATGGAATAATCTATTATTATTGAAACCCTAGTATGATATAACCTGATGGTTACACCTTGATTTATGTGTGGGTTCATACTTGAGAATAGTATGGAATGTGATGGTGATGCTTCACCTTATGCATCCATGATCCAATGGGGATGTCGTGAGTTAGGGTTTGGGTATGAGTGATGATTAGTAGCATTGATATAATTTATCTTGTTGAACCTAACTCTAATGCAATTAGATAAAGATGAGTATTCATATTTAACATTCTTATATGATGGAATGATGGTAGAATACCCTCCTTAACATGATCATAACCTTAATGCATTAATTGGTGGTTATCATAACCACATGGTTGATACTTTCGTATGCTAAACAGGTGCATTATGAATATGATGAGTGTTAATCAGATCTAGATTCCTTCCATGTTGATGTAATAAAGGAATGTTCTTACTGTTAATATAACCCTACTATGATTGTTTATGAATACCACCAAGCTCATTAATGCAATATTTTGCTGAACTGGTGTATTATATATAATTGATGTTGTTGAGCCTTGTTGTAAGGCATGCAAAGATAATGATGATCTTGTAGGGAATAATATGATGGTCTTAATGACCTTTGGTAATTGTTGAACCCTGAATGAGGTGTAATCCCCTTATGTTGATAAATGTTGATACCTTGTGATATTGTGAAAAGGATTTTATATCCTGTGATAGTATGATGGTCTTAATGACCTTTGTGCATGGTTGAGCCCTGAATAAGGTGTAATCCTCTTATGTTGATAAGGGTTGATACCCTATGATATTGAAAAAAGGATTTATATCTTGTGATAGTATGATGACTAGTGTGGTCTCATGAATGGCAAGTGAATAGTACCATGTGATGTTGAGATGAGAAATTATGTTTCACACAGTTTATATCTTTTCAAAGTTTTGATATTTATATGCTTGCTAGAAGTGAATTAGGGTTTGTATGTCCACTTGTTTGATGCATCCTTAATTCACCCAATTGGCATAACTAATGAAGTGCAACTCTAATCATGTAGTGTCCTGTGCTGTAGAGCCATCTTCAGTGTCAGAACTTGCTGGATGGTGAAACGAGTATTCCTAAGGGAAGCTCAGAGCGCATACTATTGAGTATGTGGGGGTAGAAGGTTGAGGATATATCCTTGTCATCCACAATGCAGATTGTGCAGGTTGGGTATGCTCATGCCTCATACATCTGATGTGATTGAGAACGGCTACGGTCGTGTCTCGGTGATTATAACATGATGTGATTAGAGGACAACTGCAGTTGTACCTCAATGATTGGGTTTGAATACCCTGGTTTCTAGCGCCGTGACTTATACCAAGGTCAGACTAGTGGTTATCAGCTTGACTATATGTTACTGTTGTGGCAGATTTGACTGATATGTCACTGCCATTTTACTCGTATTGGCCGAGGGGAAGAGATCTTAGGATACCGACACTCCTATATCTTGTACGGAACTTAATAGGCCTTCATAGGGGTCGGTTGGACTTTGAATGGTATGATTCAAATTCTCCAGGGTGTAATAAAAGTTGTAATATAGCCGTGTAGCATATTTGTTTAGGGTTATACATGACGTTTCACATTGGATGATAACCCTTGTTTGTTATCTTTACATAAAGATGATGCTTAGTGCAATTAAGAGATAGTAGATATACTTAGGTTGTGGATATGCTTAATATTGTGTAGCTATGCTTTTGTTGATAACTATACTTCTACGACTGATTATAATCATGATGCTAGATATCTCATGTTGTTAGTTATATTTACCATGCTAGCCATGCCTTTGTAACTAGAGATGCATATACTACTAATCATGCTTATCCAGGCAGTTGTGCTTATGTTGTTAGCTCTTCTTATAGTTTTGATATGTGCAACCAATTAGACATGCTCATGTTGTTAGCTATGCTATTTTAGTAGACTTGCTCATGATGCTAGAACTGCATATGCTATTGAATTGCTAATATTGTCAACAAGATAAGGATGATAATCTGGCTAATGATGATATTTATTATCTGCCCCTTTATGTATTTCTCTAATCATCAGTACTGTTGATATTATTTGATATATCTGATTAAACTACTTAACTGTTTAATTACTTAAAAATGTTATAATCAATAAACGTTGTTGGTGGTTATATCTCTTATTAGGACATGGGTCTCACCCTTGTGGTTCGCCACATTTTTTTAGGTAATCGGCAGTGACGACAACAGAACCATGGAAGTAAAGAGGAACTACAATAATGAATCTTTGAGAAAGTTGATTAGATGTCTAGTGTGTCCTAGAGTCGTCCCTGTACGCTCAGGTCCAGGTAGGAAAATTTTGTATATGGTGTTTCAAACAAATAGAACTTTTGTTAGCATGTTAATGCCTGTTTGTGTGGCATATTTGAATATTGTTCTCCTGTGTATATATGTTGTGGCTAAGGACATAGACCAATTTGTATCAAATTCTTGGCATAGTATGGATACAAGAAAGATGTTGGGCTCTTATGCAAATGTTTTTGAGCGGGTGTTGGTGTTGCAATCAGTTTTAATTTACCCATATTTTGGGTATGTGATTAATTAGTGATTGATTGTGTTTTACATTTTGAGTAATCTCGTTTAGTGTAACGGGTTCTCATAGGTTGGTATCAGAGCTTTAGGTTCACTGAGTCTACAAGGACACTAGGACATAGGACTAGGATGATGTTTAAGTTAGGAATGTGACATAAAAATATAGTGCATAATGCCTAATCTCAGTATTTGGGTGCCCTGGCCAGGTATTCAATTATTGAAGAAAGGTAAGTATGGAACTCTTAGATTGTTATCTTTTTTATTAATCTGATCAAGTAGTCATTTTGAGACAATCTAAAGGGCATAATGAATAAGAAATCATGATGTGAATATCTCAATCCTACCATAAAGAAGATGAGAATTGCATCATTATCTATCAAAACTTGAATGTTCAGTAACTATAAGAGAAAGATACAACACCATGAAATCTAAATCTGAATACAAATTAGAAAAAGAGGAGTTCTTGAAGATGTGATTCAAGAATATAATAAAATAAAAGACAGATAAGTCTATTCTTATAAAGTGAATCAAGGTATGGAATCCACATAATATGGAGAGAACTCCAATGATAAGTAAAATAAGAAGATAAATGAGAACAATGACAAAGGAATAAGGTCGAACCTGAGTTAATCTCAGACCAACCTATGTGTGTAAGAAAGTGTTAATGTAAAATTAGCATAGTATGTGAAAGAAATTAAGGGATATGATCCCTGTTTAATGAAGCAAATGTGGAATATGAATATTTACCTATTGATAAGTGGTTGAAAAATATAATAAAATAAGAGAACATACCCAAGTGTGATAAAAAGTTATCGAGGAATGAGTAATGAGATATGCTAATCATGATGATTCCTATGCTAATGGCAAGGAACCAAAAATGAAAAAGGTAAAATGATACATAAGAAGTTGTAATATGCATAATGAAATCAGAATTGGTTACCTTTTTGTTAGTGACCCCTGAATAATGTTGCTATGATGTGGGAAGTATATTTCCCTTTGTGTCTTTTCATTCTAGGGCACCACTTTCAAGTGGACCATTGCCACTTGGTATGTGTGGATTCATTCTAAACATGAGGATGGATATCTTATTATAGAATAAGGTTGTTTGGACTATGGTTCCATGATCATAAAGTTTGTGAAGAGTTTTATTTTGAGCCTTCCAATAATTAGGAAGACTCCTCTTATATGTCTTGAGATTTATTATGTTGGTAAAAGTAGATGAGATAAGTATGTGAGTTCCTTATAGCACATGATGTGGATACCAAGGTAATGAATACTAGTATTCAAGATATGTCAATAGTATGGAAAGTATGTGAAGGTTGGAGATGTTTATTAAATGAACATTATAAGTATTCATCTCTCTTAGAGAGAGAGAGAGAGTTGATGATGACCCTCTAAATGTTGTTAGGAAAGAAAAAAAGTTATTCTATAATGTTGTGTATGGTTCAATTATAGTTAGACAAGACCACTATCAAGGATAGATGGTGTGTTGGTTAATAAATATGTGATACCATGTTCCTTTAAGATAAAACTATGATAAAATATCAATGCATAAGAGTTATATTGGATGACATAATCCACATGACCATGATTAGTTTAGAGTTACGTCCTTTAGACTACCAATGTACCAGTAGAATTTATGAATAGGAGGAACAAAGTGTTCAAGTAATGTCTTACAAGTTGTAGCAATCATTGAATGATGACATGTCAAAGTATTTCAAATATGGTCAAAAATATGATCAATATTTCTTCAAAAAAAAACCTTAGAGTTGTCGAAGCAACAATAGCTATGAGACAAGTTGAACAAGAGAGAGATGGGGTTGATTAAATATCTTTATGGGATCATGATATGTCTTCTAAGTAGGTTGTGTAAATCCTAGTAAGGTGAAGATAGTGTTGTTGTTTCACCCCTAACAAGGTTGACTAGGAATGATGTTTTCTTATATGGAAGGACAGCTGCCTACATCATCATTTCTTTTGATGCTGAAAAAGAACTGACAAGTGTTCCAGTGAAAAAAAAGGATGGATACATCACCTTTTTTATGCTTCAAGTCATGGTATGGGACACATGGCATGATTGGTAAAAATATAGCAAGTATGAATTTTGAATAATGTGTTGATACAATAGATATAATTTTAGGATGATAGCTGGAATTTAAAGTAGAACATTACTATTAGATTTGTACAGGTGGCACAACAAGTTTCTATGTTCCATATTTGCAAATGTCTTCTTATGTGGGGGGTTTTTCTACTAACCCAAGATGAGATACGTATGAATGATGTACATCACCATGATATGCAAGTAACCATTTGAAGGTAATAGGATGAGGTACAAATGAAGTACCCATCTTTGTTTACCTTGGATTTTGGGGGTGAAATCCCTATTAGGGTTTATAGTTGTAAGGCCCCTAAACTTGCTTAATGAGTTGAACAAGATTAATAATCATAAATGAATGATTATAACCCTAATATAACCTTGTGATATTCTTTTAAATCATTATACGAGATTAAGTTTCAAATTTGGTCCAATTTACACACTGTTTGAGCAAGTTATGCAATTTTATGCACATTTTGGACTTTTCTACAATTTACCCAATTGAGATGTTTTCTTTGCAATTTATCACTTGCATTATGTTCCTTGGATATTCTATCATCATTATTGAGAGTTTTGAGCCATGTGGCACCTATTTAAACCTTGGTTTGAAGTGTTTGCTCCAAGGGTATTTTAGGGTTTTCCCCTTCACGGATGAGCTACCTTTAGTAGCTATCAACTAAGGAATTATATGATTGGCTGGGAATTTCGACAAAGGAAATATAAGTTCTAGAGGGACAGTGGGAGAGCTTCTTGTGTGTTCTTATATATTGTTAATAATTTAAAGCCATGGACACTCGGATATATACAAGAATTTCAACATTTTCTTTTTCTTTATATTAAAGTGTCATATACTTATCCAAAAGCACCAAAACGAGAAATTTCCTCACCACCACCTCTCTCCTTCTCCCAAAATCACTCTCCCTCTATTCATCTGCGAATTTTTCTGCCCTAGGAAGAAGAAAGGGGGGATCTTCTTGGAGAAAGGTTCTAAGGTTGAAATTGACTTCATTTTAGGGTTGAAAAAGCTTCCTTCTAGTGATCTTGACCTAAAAGTGTAAGTTTTTCTTCTTTCCTCCATCTATTTATTTTTTATCCTTCCTCCTAGCTTTCTCCAGGTTGTAACCTTGCTGTTCCATTTTATAAATTTCTCTAAAGATCTAAAACCCTACCTTTCTTGCTCCTTATGCTTAATGTTTGCTCATTTGATGAAGAAACATGCTAGATGGACGAATTCATAGCTTATTCGTGGATTTTCAATCCTAGCTGCTCGATATGTCTTCTGCATGGGGTTCTATATTCTCATTAGAGACAAGTTTTATAACTTGCTCCATGTTTATTTCTTACCATAAGCTTTCAAGATCTTGTTCTTTCTTGAAAATGATGATCCATGCACTAAAAAGCTATGCTTGACTTGGATTTCGATTTTTATAAAGTTCGATGTTCTGATTTCAGTTATATATGAACTTGTTATCATGTGTATGATACTCCTAAGGTACAATATGACTTGTATCAGGTTGGTTTGACAACCTATGGTGCTAAGCACCTATCAAATAATGGTCAATTTTAGGGTTTAAAGCTGATTTCTTCTGTAAATCCATGACCCGATGATGGTACCATTGCAACAATCCTTTGGTGTTGTCTTCATAACAACTGATGGCCGTGATTAAGGGTGTCAAATTATGGTGAAAACCTATGGTAACCCCCTTAGGTCAGGTTTTGGATCAATTAGAAGTTTAATGATCAACCATTAAGTACCCTAATGATGTTATCAATCAATGTTGACATTATCTTGATATTTGATGTTGATTAATGAATATAGTGTTCATCTAACAACCTATGGTGACTTAATGGTCACTAATGACGGTGGATCAGGTCTCTACAACCTATGATGAGTTAATCATTGTAGTGTAGCATCAATTAATTCTTAAAGCAATGTATTCTTGGGTCACTTGATGCAATGGTCAGACCTATACTATAATTGATGGTTTTAAAATGTGAACTTGACCCAATGGTCAAGGTCTAATATTTATTCCTCCATTAAGGTGGAATGATGGCTAATTTAATATGTTGGTCCTAATAATGTGATTTAGATGGTTTCCTTTAAATGTTCAACTTAAGGAGCTTAATTGTTGACAATGGATGGCTTGTTTTAATTGAATAGTCCATTGTGGACTTTACTCTACTCTCAATGGAACTTTTTGTATCAATTATCAAGGGATGTCTAGGGATAGATGGTGACTCTTTCTAGATCACAAATCAAGGACTTCGTAGGTGGTTTATCCAAGGTGTTTACTTATGTAAACAACCAATAGTCTTACCTTTTAAACATCCAATGGTTCTGGGTGACATTGTGGTATGGTGATATGGGTTGAATGATGATGGAACAAATGGAGGGTTACCCTTAATAAGTTAGTCTTACCTATTCACTCATATGAATAGAAGGGATGATAACCATATTGTGTTGATATCTAACCCTAATTAGGTATATCTTGTTGTATCTATCTTTAATATAACTAAATGTTGGTAATTGGGTATCAATAGTCCTTCAATGACTAATACAATCAGGGAGTACTCTATTATTGTTGAAACCCTAGTAAGCTATAACCTGATGCTTACACCTTGATTTATGTGTGGGTTCATACTTGAGAATAGTATGGAATGTGATGGTGATGTTTCACCTTATGCATCCGTGATGCAATGGGGATGCCGTGAGTTAGGGTTTGGGTATGAGTGATGATTAGTAACATTGATATAATTTATCATGTTGAACCTAACTCTAATGCAATTATATAGAGATAAGTATTCATGCTTAACATTCTTATATGATGGAATGATGGTGGAATAACCTCCTTAACATGATCATAACCTTAATGAGTTAATTGGTGGTTATCATAGACACATGGTTGACACTTTCATATGCTAAACATGTGCATTATGAATATGATGAGTGTTAATCATATATAGATTCCTTACATGTTGATGTAATAAAGGAAAGTACTTAATGTTAATATAACCCTGCTATGATTGTTTATGAATACCACCTAGCTCATAAATGTAATATTGTGCTGATCTGGTGTATTATATATAATTGATGTTGTTGAGCCTTGTTATAAGGCATGCAAAGATAATGATGATCTTGCATGGAATAATATGATGGTCTTAATGACCTTTGGGAATTGTTGAACCCTGAATGAGGTGTAATCCTCTTATGTTGATAAGTGTTGTTTCCCTATGATATTGTGAAAAGGATTTTATATCTTGTGATAGTATGATGGTCTTAATGACCTTTGGGCATGGTTGAGCCCTGAATGAGGTGTAATCTTCTTATGTTGATAAGGGTTGATACCATGTGATATTGTGAAAAGGATTTATATCGTGTGATAGTATGATGGCTAGTGTGGTCTCATGAATGGAAAGTGAATAGTACCATGTGATGTTGAGATGATAAATTATGTTTCACACATTTTATATATTTTCAAAGTTTTTTTATTTATATGCTTGCTAGAAGTGAATTAGGGTTTGTATGTCCACTTGTTTGATGCTACCTTAATTCACCCAATTGGCATAACTAAGAAAGTGCAACTCTAATCATGTAGTGCCCTGTGTCATAGAGCCATCTTCAGTGTCAGAACTTGCTGGATGGTGACATGAGTATTCCTTAGGGAAGTTCGGAGGGCATACTATTGAGTATGTGGGGATGGCAGGTTGAGGATATATCCTTGTCATCCACAATGAAGATTGTGGAGGTTGGCTATGTTCATGCCTCATACATCTGATGTGATTGAGAATGGCTACGGTCATGTCTCAGTTATTATAACATGATGTGATTAGAGGACAACTGCGGTTGTACCTCAGTGATTGGGTTTGAATACCCTGGTTTCTAGTGTCGTGACCTGTACCAAGGTGGGACTAGTGGTTATCATCTTGACTAAATGATGCTATGGTGGCATCTTTGACTTATATGTCACTACCTTTTTACTCATATTGACTGAGGGGAAGAGATCTTAGGATACCAACACTCCTAGATCTTGTACATAACTGAATAGCCCTTTGTACGGGTCAGTTGCACTTTGAATGGTACGATTCAAATTCCCCTAGGTGTAATAAAAGTTGTAATACATCTGTGTAGCATATTTGTTTAGGGTTATACATGACGTTTAACATTGGATGATAACCCTTGTTTGTTATCTTTACATAAAGATGATGTTTAGTGCAATTAAGAGATAGTAGATATACTTAGGTTGTGGATATGCTTAAGATTGTAGATGCATACCAAAAGTAGCTACGCTTTTGTTGATAACCATACTGCTACAGATGATTATAATCATGATGCTAGATATCTCATGTTGTTAGTTATATTTAGCATGCTAGCCATCCATATACTTCTAATCATGCTTATCCAAGTAGTTATGCTTATGTTGTTAGCTCTTCTTATAATGTTGATATGTTCAACCAATTAGACATGCTCATGTTGTTAGCTATTCTATGTTACTAGACTTGCTCATGATGCTAGAACTGCATATACTATTGAATTGCTTATATTGTCAACAAGATTAAGGATGATAGTCTGGCTAATGGTGATAGTTATTATCTACTCCTTTATGTATTTTGTTAATCATCAATACTATTGATCTTATTTTTTTATATCTAATTAAACTGCTTAACTGTTTAATTACTTAAAAATGTTGTAATCAATAAACGTTGTTGGAGGTTATATCTCTTGCTGGGACGTGGGTCTCAATCTTGTGGTTCACCACATTTTTTAGGTAATCAACAGTGATGACAACAAAACCATGGAAGTAAATAGGAAATACAATAATTAATCTTTGAGAAAGTTGATTAGATGTCTAGTGTGTCCTAGAGTCATCCTTGTACTCTTAGGTCCGGGTAGGAAAAGTTTGTATATGGTGTTTCAAACATATAGAACTTTTGTTATCATGTTAGTGCTTGTTTGTGTGGCATATATGAATATTGTTCTCCTATGTATATATGTTGTGGATAAGGAGATAGACCAATTTGTATCAAATTCTTGGCATAGTATGCATACAAGAAAGATGTTGGGCTCTTATGCAAATGTTTTTGAGCAGGTGTTGATGTTGAAATCAGTTTTAATTTACCCATATTTTGGGTATGTGATTAACTAGTGATTGATTGTGTTTTACATTTTGAGTAATCTCATTTAGTGTAATGAGTTCTCACATTGTTCCCCAACTTTCCATTCACTTGGGTAGCATTAATGTGTGACTAAGGACTACTCTTTGCTTGTGATGTCATAAGTTGTTATGGACATTCACTGCCAATGTGAAATGAGAAGTATAGGGTCACACACATAGGAACTCATCTAGAAGAGGAGTTTGATTTTGAATGATGATTTAATTCATTACTAAAGTGTTTAGGTATTTCAATTCACACAACAGATCAACTGACTAGACTGCCAAATGACTAGTTCAAGTGTTGAGATAGCCTTTTGGAGTGTCAGGTTGATTGTATTATGCATTGGGTAGAATTCAGCCTGAAATAGTCTGCGAGACGCCTATCTTAGGTGATGTGAGACACCCATGTCACATTCACCAAACAGTCATTTCACAGGTGCAATTCAATTGCATCTAGGATTGGTGCTGACATAATGATGTGCACTCATTGTAATTGAATTGCCGACATATGTACAAAGAAAGATAGAACTAGACGACCGTCTAGGTTGAGCCATACGGCCGTATAGGCTAAGCGAGATGGCAACCTAGGTTGCCAGAGGACTGTCTCAACTGTCATAGTTTGTGAAACTTCCAAAATTGTTGCTTTAATTTGAGATTGTCTGATCCCTTCCACTCCTGTACAAACTGAGAACCCTTACCCTGGACTCTACTAGAAATAGATGGGTATTGGGGGCTTGCCAGAGTACAACACAGTCAATTGAGAATCATATACTCTTAACAATCGTTGTCTTCTCTGGTTGTGGCAACCACAAGAGACCGAGCAAGTCCTACCTAACTAGGGAGGGATAGAAAGGGAGTGAACAACTAAGGATCATTATTGTGGGAGAGTAGGTTGGTGACCAGTACACCAATAGGAGGGAAACTTGTTCCTGTCCGTTCTAGTAGGACGACAAGAGTTATAGTTGGTCTGTGAGGACTACTCTAGAGGTAGGAGTCCTTTAGCTGCTGCTAGGAGGGCAATTCCAACTTGCAGTCTGTGGTGAGATTAGAGGAGCCTCTACAATAGTTATCTAGTCTACTTACCACAAAGGAGCAGTCAGACGAGTCCTAGTGCAACTAGGAGCTGCACAAACATTGTCCAAGATAGAGTGCACATCTACATCGATGAGGATCGTCGCTAGACTTGCTCCAGGACTAGGTATATCTTTGTGAAACCATCCTTCCCATTACATAGTTATTGAAATGATAGTTGGTTAATGGGAAATATTTCAGTAATAATTTTATTTGTGTTGACTATATGATGTCATATTTCCCTACAGTGGAGCCATGTCAATTAATGATGTTTTGAGATAATCAATATGATTAGATTTTGATTTATCAAGTTTATTTATTTCTTGCGATGTGAATATTTAAAATATTGATGTGCACGTCCATCTAAATCACCACATATGAACCCAAATGAATACACACACATACACACACACACACACACACACATATATATATATATATATATATATATATATATATATATATATAGAGAGAGAGAGAGAGTCAGGCTAGAATACACTCGAGTGTACGGATCGCACGAATACACTCAAGTGTGTTTGCATATCAAGATAATTTTTAGCAAAATGTAAACCATGGATCTTCACCGTCATACTATAACTAGGCTACATACAAATTTTGAGCCCATTTGGATGAGTGTAAGTCACTCATCCAAGGGCAACAAAATCGACGCATGAAACTAATTTGAAATGCATAATATTTGCGGTCTTCATAACATGAGCTATACATATCCAAATGTGCTCAAATTTTGCGTATGAGTTGTTCACAAGATGTTTAAGAAGATCAATGGATTAGATTTTCAAAAAAAATATTGCATCATGAAAAACTACTTGAGTGTATTCCGCTCCGGATACACTCGAGTGTATTCTAGCCTGACTCTCTCTCTCTCTATATATATATATATATATATATATATATATATATGTGTGTGTGTATGTGTGTGTGTGTATGTGTGTGTGTGTGTGTGTGTATGCAATTTACATGTGTTTCCCAAAAATCAATTTTTGATGGTGGATGTGTAGCATGGTTATGGCCATAACCCCTATCATATGTGCATGGTTGTGTGATTGGTTTATCATGTTTACCTTGGTCTACATACCATGCCTCTATCTTATCTCCCCAATGTAAAGTTAATTATCTCTTACCTTTGCTCCCCTCAAATGTAACTCAAGGTTTCTTAATAATAATGTAATATTTGGACAGTTTACCCTCTTGTTTTTACGAAGAAGGAGGCCAACTGTCTGCATGGATGGCCCAAGTCGACCAACTGGAGAGATGAGTAGGAGCTTGAAGGACCAGACAAACCAATCATTTAGATAAGCCAAATGATCTGCTATAGGATGACCAACTGACTGTTTGGTGGAACCAGATGAGCGGCTGGTGGCAACCAACAAACTGGTCAAGAGACGAGACAACCAATTCAAGGGTTGGACCAGTTAACCCAGATAATTGGCAAGTAGGAATCTTCATCAATAACAACTTTCTACATGTGATGTGGACCTAGGTTGTGGTAATTCCTTGTGGCTCCAAGAAATTACATTAGACTGGCCATAACCATTGCTTTTATTTATTACATGTTTCCTTTGTAGGATATAGAATGAGTATGATATGTACTATATATGTGGTGATTGGATAAAGTATATGTATTTATACAAACTTCGTTAAATAAAAAATTTGTCTTAGATGCTTTCCTTAAGAATAACATATGAAAAGCTTGATCGACTAAGTGTGGGAATGCCCTAGCATGGTGCTCCATCTATATCATGGAAGTGTGATGGTAGATATGTGGGTCTACCCTAGCACGATACATAGTCTATCATGTTGGCTTATGGGTCAGGCTTAAGTAGGTGATCTTAATTGGATTAAGCACCTAGAGGTATACATATGATTAATGACAAAGAGTTGTGCATATCTTTTATCAAGAGTTGCATAGATGCATTTGGCAAAAGTTTCCTACCTGATAGAATCAATTTGTGGGTTACAACCCTAGTTGGCTCATGATTTTGATGAAATTAGGATCTTGGCTCACTATAATATTGTATGCTGCAATATTTAGAAATGAAATTAATGGGTATCAATTTGAATAAAATAGTGGGAGTGATAGTTAATTAAATACCTAACTAATATCAAATTTTCAAATCAAACCAAATCAACAATGCTTCAAAAAGTTGCAATATTTCTATGTAGAATCAAATGTCAAACACATATACATTATTATTGCGATCAATCCTTCAAAAAGAACAAAATAGGATAAAATTCCACAACTGGTTAAGGACTTTGAGAAAAATTTTCATCAAGGAGTGAAAGCTCGATGTCCTTGAAAGATTAGTGCTAGAGGAACCCACTTTAGATGTGCCTAAGGATGAAATGGTTCTTACTTGAAGCATGCCAATGATGCCATAGACATTTGAATACCTAATTTGTGTTGTATGAACTATGAGTTGCATGAAAAACATGAAAACATGGACATTCTCGAGATGGTACCACATCTTAAGAATCATGTAAAGAAAACAAGGTATAAGTTGAGTGCAAACTGACAAAGAGAGGTCCACTAGAACCCCATGTGACTAGTATGATTGGGCATGTGGAATCATTAGGATTTCTCTTAGGTCAATATTTGACCATAGATATGATTATGCAAGCATTACACAAATAATATAGTCATTTTATCAAGTGCTTGACATGGTGATGCCACACAAGGAAGAAGAAGGACAAATATGTGATGATGATTAGCAGAAGTGAGTCTTAAAGAAAAATTAAGGCTAAGAAGTGTTCTGAAGCTAAATTGAAGCCCAAGTCTTCTACACTCAATATATGGAGAAGGGTAAGTGTAAGAGGAATACATCTTTTTCACTTAAAGGATAAAGAAAAGAAAGTGCTACCATCATCACCTATCTAGACATTGGAAAGAACTATCCTCCTTATATAGGATCTCGAGAAGAAGATGGAGATAGAGATCTTTATTTTAGGACTTGAGATGTAGTAAGCTAGAACTGTGTGGACCAAGGGTTGCTGCCTCTACACTTGGAAGTTATCATTCATGGGGACATAATAGAATTAGTGAATTGTTATTATGTACTTGCCATAGATGAAAATATTATATGTTTTATATGACAAGACCATGATGTTTCATTTTAAAAGATATGACCTTATATGGAAATTCCCTATGTCCTATAAAATATACTTGATAGTTAGAAAGACAAATGTGTATGACACATATATTGAATTACTTGATGTCTGCAACAATGAATACCTATAGCATTGTCATCTAAAGAACATAAATGAGAAATGCTTTTCTGGAATCTATATGATGGTTATCTAGAATCTTTGGGTTATTGAACCAATATAGACATTCATGTATTATTTATTGGGCAATATGTCAACAACATCTTCACAAGAAGTAGTGGGAGATTGACTATTCCATTAGGACTAGTACATACTGATCCACATAGGCCTTTCAGAATGAAAGCTAAAGGTAGATTCAAGTACCTCATTATAATTACTGATGCAATTAGTAGATGTTGAAATTTGTATTTACTAAAATACAAGTATAAATCTCTTGAAGTATTCAAGGAGATTATGAAAGAAGTACATAACTTACTTAGCAAAGTATTAAGATACATTGATGTGATCAATGTTAAAATATTTTAACCAAAAGTATGAGTACTTTCTAGAGAGATCGTGATAGCGTATCACAATGAAATCCACCTGAAACACACTAATGTGTCAGAAAGAAGGTACCACATATGTGAGATTATCAATAAAATCTGGAATATCTTACAATTTATTCTAGGCAAATGCTTTACACTATAACAATGTACCATCTAAAATGGTTTAAAAGACACCATATAAGATATGGCATGGGAGAATCCCGATGTATCTTTTGTAGTGATTAGGATTGAAGGCTTATATAAGAAAATTGTTTCTTAGAAACATTGTCCACAAAATCAGATAAATGTTATTTCTTAAAGACTACTCTTATCCCAATCTGACAAGGAAGTGTTTTTAGTATAAATGATTGTGTTCCTAAAGGGGAACATAGTTTCGAGTAAAAGTAGAACTTGAAATGTTTGAGATAAACCAGAAAACATTGAACCTAAAGAGGTACAATAGGAACAAGGATAATCACAAGTTGTTGTGGAATCTCAAGTTTCTTATGTAAACACAAAACTCATAATTCTAGTAGAACAAGCCTTGAATTTGAAAGATTATGATACCTTAAAACTCAAGAAAGTGATGAGTTGATCGTAGAGATGAGTCAACTACCTACCTAGAAACTATCGAGGGCCTAGAATCATAGAAATGGCTTGAGGACATGAGATCAATGATGGACTTCATGTAAACCAACAAGGTATGACCTTGGTGGGTCCACTTGAAGGGGTAAAATCCATTGGGTGCATTTGGGTCTCTGTAAGAAGAACAACATGGAAGGATAGATTGGTTGGCAAGAGCTTCAAATATGTTCAAGGTGTTGAACATGATGCACACTTTCACCAATTACCATGGTTAAATCCATCTGGATTATGCTGGCATTTGTGGCTTAGTATGACTATGAAATTTGGCATATGGATGTCAAAATCACATTCTTTAGCTGGAATAATTATGATGATGTGTATGTGATACAACCTAATAGTTTTATAACCATTAATGTAAATAAAGTCTATAAGCTACAAAGGTCAATCTTTAGATTGAAGCAATCATGTCAAAGTTGGAATCTTCAATTTGGAAAGAGAGTCAAAGAGTTTGACTTGAGTCAAAATGAAGATGGAATCTGTGATTAAAAAATATTTAGTGGGAGCATATTTATATTCCACATAATGATAGGGAATAGCATCCTTATCCTACATATGTTAAAACCTGGCAAGGAAACAACCTTCTATATGAAGGGTTTAGGTGAAGCATCCTATATGATAGGGGTTGAGTTCTATATGAATAGATCTGGAAAGATGCTTGAACTAAGTAAAAGCACATACATCAGCAAGATGTTTAACAGTTCATCATGTAAGACTCAGTGAGAGAAAACTTTTTTATGTTCCATGGAGTTAGTCTTTCAAGATCCTAGTGTCCCACTTCTTGTGAAGAATAGGAACATATGGATAGATGCCAGATGCATTCACAATAGGATCTATCTTGAATGCAATGTTATGTACTTATCATGATATCTCATATGTATTGGAAATGATGAGAAGATATCCAACAATCTCATATGTATATGACATGACAAGAGGATATCCAATCATCTAATATGTATTGGACATGATGAGAGGACATATACTACCTAGCAATCTTGTATGTATTGAACATGACAAGAAGGTATACGTCAGATGCCAGTGAAAGTCATAAGACTACCATAAAGAACATCCTTAGGTACTTGTGAAGAACTAAAAGGATCAATTCCTTAGTTATGGTAATAAGGATGTGTTGGGTGTAAGAGTTACACTGATGCAGGCTTCCAAACTGACAAATAAAGGATCACAATCTCTGTTTGACATTGAATGAGAAATGTAAGCTAGAAAGGGTTATGAGCTAATGATAGTTGTTCAAATCTACAAAAGAAGTCGAGTATATTTGTGTTACAGGAACAACAGAGGATACTGTATGGATCAAGAAGTTCATATGGATGAACTTGTGTGAGGTTCCAACCGTTGATGGCATAGTAGGGATACTAATGAAAAAATGGAGCTATTGGTTAGGATGGGAATCTCGAAAAGCATACTACAACACTTGTTTATCATAGGAGTAGTCGTGTAATGAAGAGATGAGAAAATTACAAACTAATGACTTAAAAGAAATGTTGCTAAACCCTCTTTAAAAGAACTTGCATAGCAAAAACATGATGGACAAGTTAGATCACTTAGAATATGATTCGTGGGTGAATGTCTCTAAGTGAAAGTGGGAGTACATTGGTATATATGCCCAGAGATTCAATCATGTGATGATTGTGGTGGCATAAATTTGTAAATGATTTGATTATTTAAAAAGGAAAGCTTCCAATTTCTTATGTTTCTTTCAGTTATGAGATAATGATTGAACACTATAAATTTCTAAAGAATGATATTACTCAATTATGTATGTCTTCACATTGAGGACCTGAAGAAATGAGATCATACGAATGGTAAGAGTATATATATACATTCTCATTATGTCCCTGATTAGTTGTTGTTGTGGAAGGTTTATAGACAATAATAAAACATAATATTAGTGTTTGAGGTGGTTGATGATAAAATCTTATTAGTCATGATATGGCAATATCAAGCCAAGCACTCAAATACATGTTCAAGAATAGTGTATCAGAACGACCCACTAGGAGACTGAAACATGGAAGCCATCTTCATGAAAGTCATAGTCAGCTCTCATAGTGATGGTGGTGGTTGTAGTTCTTAGACCAAAAATCACTGCACTCATCACACGTCGTTGGGTACACTTTGACATCATCAAACACAGTCCTGAAACATAGGTTGTTATAACAATGATGATTGGGTTACTTTGACAAGTGAGGATTGACTATGAGTGATAGAGACAGGATTCGTCCCTCCAATAGGAGTAAGATATCCAAGGCCTCTTGATTAACAAGACTGAGAAAAATATGGCATACACATGTGAGTAATTGTTTGATATTGAGCATACATATATCTCATGTAGTCTGTTCTGGTTTAAGAAATAATATTGAATAATAATGAGGATGAATGCTCCATGCCTCTAGTTCAATCTTGATATCACTGACAAAGGAACTATATAACACTATAACACCATACACAAATTTTAGGTTGAATTTCTGCCCCAACATTCCATTCACTTGGGTAGCATTGATGTGACTAGGTACCACTATTTACTTGAGATATCATAAGTTGTTGTGGACATTTGTTGCTAATGTGATATGGGACGTACATGGCCACACACATACGAACACATCTATAAGAAGAGTTTGATCTTGAATGATGATTGAATAGATTAATAAAATGTTTAGGTATTTCAATTTATGCAACTGATCAGTTGACTATACTGCCAAATGATCACTTCAAGTGGTGAGATAGTGTTTGTAGTGTCAGATTGATTGTATTGTGCATTGAATGGAATTCAACCTAAAATGGCCAACAAGACGCCCATATCACTTGTGTGAGACAAACATCTTAGGTAGTGTGAGACGCCCATATTAGATGCACCAAACAACCATTTTGGGGGTGCAATTCGATTGCATCTAGGATTGGTGCTGACATAATGATGTGAACTAATTGGAATTGAATTGCTGACATATGTATAAAATAGGAAAATGCTACACAACCATCTGGGATGAGCCAGACAACATTTTGGCATGCCATACGATCATTTGGGTTTCCATACGGTTGTCTCAACTATAAGAGGTTGTGAAACTTCTAGAATTGTGGCATAAATTTGAGATCTTCCGGTCCCTTCCACTCCCACACAGATTGGGAACCCTAACCCTGTCCTCTACTATAAATAGAGGGGTACTGCGGGCTTCCCAGAGTACAACACAGGCAATTAAGAATTAGTTTCATTGACAATTCACATCCTTTCTAGTTGTGATAACCATGAGAGTTTGATAAACTCCTACCCGACTGGGGAGGGATATCAAGGGAGAGAACAAATGAGGTACGTTGTTGTGGGAGAGCAGGTTGGTGACTAGTTCACCAATGGGAGGGATAACTCTTTACAATTTATTCTAGCAGGAGGACAAGAGTTCTAGTTGGTCCCTATGGACTACTCTAGAGGTAGGAGTCCTTTGGATGCTTCTAGGAGGGCAACGCCAACTTGCAATTTGTGGTGAGACCTGAGGATCTACTGTAGTAGTTGTCTGAGTCTGCTATTTGTGGAGGAGTAGTTAGATGAGTCTTAGTGCAATTAGGAGCTGTAAAAACATCATCCAAGAGAGAGTGGACATCTACATCGATGAGGATTGTTGCTGGACTTTCTCTAGGAGTAGTATATCTTCCTGAAACCATGCTTCCCATTGCATAGTTATTGACGTGATTGGCTGGTTAATAGGAAATAGGTCAGTAAAAATTTAGTTTTTGCTACCTATATGATGTCGTATTTCCCTAAAATTGTAGTGTTATCTTAGAAATTTAGAGCATTCCTTTATTATATCAACATATAAGGAATCTATGTGATTGTCCATCATCACACTGATAGTGTAGAAGTTTAGCATAAGAATGCATACATCATAAAGCTATGATGACCACTAGTTAACATATTAGAGTTGCAATCAATCATTAGGAAGGCTATTTCATTAATATATTAAGTATTCAAGGAAGAATAGAATAGCTAACCACCATTCTCTATTCAAATTAGGATTAGGTTTAGCAAGATAGGTTATATTGACATTATAGTTCAACACTCTTTCCCAAACCCTAACTTATGGAATCACCATCGGATCATGGGTGCATAAGATAAAGCACCACCATCACATTCCTTACCATCCCAAAGTATGCATGCACTCAAGGTGTAACCATTAGGTTATATCATACTAGGGTTTCAACAAAACTAAGAGAGCCCTCTATTATTCTATTAATCTTTCAAGGAAGGCTAATCATGAGTAATCACCATCACCTAATTGCATCTGCATTAGGGTGTATCAAGCTGTGTCCCATTAGGGTTACGTACCACACGATATGATCCTAATCAATTATATTAATGTGAGGGCAAAGGTAAAACTATATTATTAAAGAAAACCTCCATTTGGTTTCAACAACACTTAAACCATACCAACTTACCATATGCATAATCCCAAAACCAGCAGATTATTGAAAAGGTAAAAGTATTGGTTGTTTACATAAGTAAAAACCTCAAATAAACCACCTGTAGATCCCTTGAATTTGGTCCTATAAAAAGTCGCAATATATCCCTAAACATCCCTTGTTTAATGACATAAAGGGTACCATCATTGATAGGGATAAAACTCACCATCAGTGGTACATTTAAAGTAAACCATCCATTGGTCAACAAACAAGCTCCTTATGTTGATCACATACAGAAAATCATTGGATTCACATTATTAGAACTCTCATATTATACTATAAGCTTCAAGTTAAACTATTGAATGATGAAGCATTCACTTCTCAATCATTGGATCAAGTTCATCATCCAAAACTATTGATTAGAGTGTAGGTCTAACCCTTCAATCATTTGATTCAAGAAACCATCGATTTGTGCTAAAAAGAAGTAACATAGGAAACCTAGTTTCACCATTATCATGGTCAACTAGACCACCATAAATTGTGGATTATTCTAACACCATCAGTTGATGGGGTCAACACTTCCATCATCTATCTCCATCGAATGTTGAGCTAATATCACCATAGGTTATGCCCACTTTTATGGCACTTAAACCATTGATTTTTGAGCTTCCAACAACCCTAACCCTGACCTAAGGTGTGACCATCAGTTGACACCACTAGTTGTCACCACCGTCTACTATCATTAAGACAAGACTACTAGTTGTTGCAATAGAAACACCATTGGGTCATGTATTAGAGTAGAAAACAACTTAGAAACCCTAATATGGACCATCATTTGATAGGTGCTTAGCACCACTAGTAGTCATACCAATCTGACCTAAACCTTCTTCTACCTTAGGAAGAATGTGCACATAGTTCCAGGTTCATCTTGAACTAAAAATAGAGTAGGGAACACCATAAACATTGAAACCCTAGGCAAGCATAGCTTCTTAGTTCTTAGATAATCATTTTACAGAAAGAACATGAGAGATCAAGCTTATAGTAAGAGATAAACGTGGATCAAGTTATAAAACTTGCCTCTAGGAAGAAGATAACATCCCAAACAGAAGGAAACTCAAGCAAGGAGGGTAGAAAATCCAAGAACAAGATTCATACTTGGCCATCTAGCACCTTTCTCTATAAAAGAAGTAAACCCTAAGCATATGGAGCACGAAAAGTAGGGTGTTTGAGATTTGGAGCAAGTTTTACCATTAAAGTCCATGGTTCCATCAAGTAATAAGGTAGGAGGAAGACAATAAGTAGGAAAAAAGTGAAAGGAGAAGGAGAAACTTACTCATTTTGGTCAAAAACACATTGAGTTAGCTTCACAAACCTTAGAAATGGGTAGATCTAAGCTTTACTTGCTCCATCAAGAAGGTCGGTCACCTTCTTCAACCTTGGATGGCCCATTCTATAGACAAGAAGGGAAGATAAAGATTCAAGTAGGAAAGGATATATGGGCATCTAAAGTTCTCATTTGGGGCTAAGGAAGGAGTATATAAAGCCTTATGGTTAAGGAGGAAGCAAAGCATGATGTGTCCAAGCTTCTTTCCATGTGTCCATGGTGTTGGGTTTTAGGGGAGACAGAGAATGCAGCGGAAAAAAAACAATTTTCTCCCCGAACCCAGTATAAAGGAATCACGTCAACATCTATATAGTAGGAAGGATGGTTTGTAGAGACATACCTTGTCCCGAGGCTTGCTCGGCGACATTACCTTGCAGCTTGTACAGTCTTCACCTCTGGTCTTGGACGGTGTCTGTGCAACTCCTGGTCTCACCGGGACTGTCGGGATTCACAGCTGTCCTCTGAGCGGCAGATGTCTCCCACCTCTACAGTCATCCACACGGACTACCTGGAACTCCGATCACCTTATCGCACAAGGCACCAGAAGGAGTCGTACCCTCCTATCGGCGTACTAGTCACTGACACAGTCTCCTACCACCAGTTGCTTTTCTGTAGTTGTCTTTCCCTTATTGTACCTCCCTTGTCGGGTAGGACTTGCTCGGGCTCTCCTGGTTACCATAACTAGAGAGAACGACAACTTTGCAGAGCAACTAGTGTTCTGAGTTGTACTTGTGAAGCCCCCAATACCCCTATATATATAGGAGGGTCATGGGACATGGTTCTCTAGCCCGGGCAATGCAGGATTAAAGTAGGGTTTGAGATTTTCCACAAAACAACCAACTGCACCAGCCGAATTGATCGTTTCAAACATGAACTGATCGGTTGGGGACCTGGGCCGATCGGTTCACACCTGAACCTATCGGTTGGGACACCTGAGCCGATTGATTCACTTCTGAATCGGTCAGTTTGCTGTGCTGGTCAGTTCCCGATTGACTTTTCCTCTTTTGTTTGAAATTGATCCAAATACCAATCCTTGTTCCCATCAAATTGGGCAAGTGAAACGAAGAGAAATTTCTCACCAACCTGACTTTTCCAACTTGCTCAATTGGTCAATCGAGTCGATCAATTCAACACCATGAACCAATTAGTTCAGTGACCTGAGCAGATCAACTAACCAACTGAGCCGATCGATTCACCCAGATTAGCTGATCAGTTCATCATATGAGCCGATCGGTTGGGAGTGCAGAGTGTGCAAAATCTGTCAATTGCAGTTTCAATCAATCTGATACTCTAATCAATCAGTCCAACACCTTGAACACCATGATATTGAGGTATCAATTGATTAAGTGTTTAATTGAACTACTAAACTCCTTTAGTAATCTATGTAAACATCGTTTGTGGATAAACTCTTGTTCTAGGTTAAAGCCTATGTGTGTGACCCTGCAGGCCCATTTCACGTTGGTAGTGAAAGTCCATAACACTTATGACTTCACAAGCAAAGAGCAGTGCCTAGTCACACATCAGTGCTACCCAAGTGAAATAGAAAGTTGGAGAACAACTTTCAATCCTACAATCGGTGAATGGTGTTACAATGAATGTATAATTCCTTTGTCACTAATATCCCAAACGAGCTCAAGGCATGGATAAGTCATCCTTTCAACACTCATTCACTTTCTTGATCTCAGAGTAGATTGGAGGAGATATGTATGACATAAATATCACATACTGATTCACACATGCATGCGCACGCCTATCTCAATCCTGCTCATCAAGTGTCCATGGATTTCAAACTCCCTAAGGAGGGACAAATCCCATATCTATCACTCACCCCTCAAAATCCCCATGTGTCAAAGCCACCCAATCATCACTTTTATAACAACCCATGTTTCAGGACTGTGTTTGACAATGTCAAAGTGTACCCAACGACATGTGTTGAGTGTAGTGATTTCAGGTCAAAGAATCACACTCACCACCATCACTGTGAGAACTAACTGTGACTACCATGTCATGGTTCCATGTGTCAAACTCACGGTGGGTCTGTCTGGTACACTTGTTCTCTAACAAGTACCTATGTGTTTGGTTTGATATCTCCATATCATGACTAATGAGATTTTGTCATCAACCAACACCACAATCTAGTCTTATGTGTCATTGTTGTCTATCTACCTTCCACAATGACATCCAACTAGGGACATAATAAGAATGTACAAACTCTAAGCATCTATATGATCTCATCGTTCAGGTCCTCAACCTGAAAGCATATGTCATTGAGTATTGTCATTCTCTAGACATTCAATATGTTCTATCATTATCTCATATGATTGAACCAGAAAGAATTGGAAGCTTTCCATTGATGTTTATCAAATCAATCTTAAAATATCCCGCCAATCATCCCATGATTGGCTCTCAGGGCATACATACCAATAGACTCCCACTTGAACTATGACCCAATCACCCTTGAATCATATTCATAGTGATCTTCAAACATGTCCCACATGTTACTATGCTCTAGAGCTAACATAGTGAGTTATGGAAACACCTTGCCAAAGTCGGTATTAACTGCATGTCTCTCATCTCTTCTATGTACGTCACACGTATGAGATGGAGTTCCCGTAATATGCAATCTAGTATTCCTTTGCTAACCTTTAGCTACATTGCATGACCAAGTACTCCTAACTTGTCATCAATGACCGGAATATCTATAAGGTCATCTCTATGAACTTCCAGATCCATATAGTATCCACTAATGTTATCTAACTCACAGATACTCAGTTTTTCCTTTTAAACGACTTTATTGGAACGTTTCCATTTATCAACAAACATTCACTTTTATATATCCCATATATATTTTGCGATTAATTTTCTGTCCTTTTTGGAAGTTCGCATCAATGTAACTCTTTATAGTGAACCCTTTCTTATTTCCATAGAACTAGTACTTCTCAAGTACTTATCAAGTTCTTATGGTATTCCAATAACCCTTACTAGAACTAGACAGACATCCACTCGTCATGTCCCACATATGAGTTATTAGGATGAGCACATCATATTGTCATGTCCTACATACAAGATGATGAATTCATTTTATTCTTGCTATGTCCATACATGTAAGATAATGGGATGATTACATACATGATAGATCCATATCTATTCTTAGTGTTCCCATTCTTCATAAGAATTGGACACTTGGCCTTGAGATACTAACTCCATGTAACATGGACAAGTTTTCTCCCACTGAATCTATATACACTGAACCCTTCAGTATAGATTGCCAATGTATGCTCTCTCTTTTTAGGTCAAGAGGTTTTTTGAGAACTATCTTTGTAGATCTCTATTCCTATCATAGGAAACGTCTCTATCTTCCTTAATGATAATTTCCACTTTAGATTTCTCACTAACACAAGAATGGTCTGTAGCGTCAATTTTTTAAGCCTGTAACATCACTTTATAACTGACGCCTAAGTGGCCGTCGCTATAGAATTTTCTCTATAGTGTCAGTTTATTTGACCAAATAAAACTGACCTTACAGAGTAAACACCGATGCAAAAGGTTGTAAAAAAACTGACCCAGTCGAGAAAAAAGGAGCATGTAAGGTCGGTTATTCCAAAAAAACTGACCATGTAAACGATCTCGGTCGAGAAAGACAATTTTCTCGACCGAGATAGTTTACAGGGTCAGTTTTTTTGGAATAACCGACGCTAAATATTGAATAACCACTTCAATGTACTTCTCAGTCAAGAACATTATCAACCGAAAATATTGTCGGTCGACAGTTTTCTCAACCGATAGAGTTTACATGGTCAGTTTTTTTGAAATAACCAACACTAAAAATTTAAATAAACATTTCAGTGTACCCCTCGGTCGAGAAAATTATCGACAGAAAATATTTCGGTCGACAAAATTGTCGACAGAGGGGTACACTGAAATGTTCTACAAAAATTGAAATAGAACAGAAGATTCATATATTCTGGGAGAGGGGAACATTGATATTCAACTGTCACCATTCAAAACCACACATTCATGACAAAAATGATTCATAATCACATCATAATTTACAAAATGATGGATTGCTTGAAATATAAGGAGGAAAAATTAGCTTGAAATCCTAGAAATATACCATGTTTTGAGAGATTAAAAGAAATCATTATCCATATGCAAACAAGGTCTATGATTACCACTTCCATCAAAAAAATCATGCACAAGATGTAGGGTTCATCTAAGATGATAAACTAATCAAGAACTATCATACAAGCTCACACCCTAGGTAAAGGTACATCTTTATACTTGGATCAATATTTTAAGGCAAAATCATGTACATGTAACGTATGCGTGAACAATAATCATGGATAAAGTTATATAACTCACCTTAGATATGATGTAGAAACTCCAAACAGCAAGGTAAATTGAAGAAAAAGGGGGAAGAAACCCTAGCTTGGGCACTCCTCTTCACCAAGCTGGTTCCTTCTCCGAAAAGAAAGCAAACCCTATGTTGAAAAGGTAAGAAGAAGAGAGGGGAAGATGTTTTCAACCATTATCTCAAGCTCCACCATGGAACGTCATGGATTCAGCCGAAAAGAAGAGAGGGGAAGATAGAACAATAAGAAAAACAAAGAAAAAGAGACATATATCACTTACCAAGACTAAGAAGCAAAACAAGGTAGCACCAAACAATCTCAAGAAAGGTGGATCCAAACCCAAAAACGAACTCCGGAACCTTACTTGGAAATGGAGGCGACCTTCCTTGGAAACGGCGGTGACCTTACTTGGAAATGGCGGTGACCTTCGTGGAGGATGGGACGACCTTCACGGAGAGGCGGTGACCTTCGTGGAAGTGTGGAGAGGCGATGATGACGAGCCCTTTTCGCAGAGAAGAGGAAAGGGCTTTGGCGGCACAGAGAGGTGGCAAGGGCTTCACAGACACCACGATCCTCTTCGAACATGGTGACGAGCTTCTTGGGAAAGACTTTGGTGGTGCGACAACAATGAAAAGTAATGTCGCGGGAGAGAAGTAGAGAAGGTATCTGTGGAGGAAAAGGTATCAGCGCCGCGGGAGAGAAAAAGAGAACAAAAATTTTGTTTCGTGAGAGAGAAAGACTAGGTTTCGGCCATTTTAAAGGAGAGACTCGACCTGTAGCGTCGGTTAAAACAAACAAACTGATGCTAAAGATAAGCAGTGCCCGTGTTGGGTTATTTAAAAACACTCAAACTCATTTTGGGTCGACAAATTTGTCGACTGAGAGGTTATTGGTCGACAAATTCGTCGACCGAGGGGAGCTCTAGGGTTGGTTAAAAGTAAAAAACCGACTGTAACGACCCCGCCTCTCGGTAACCCCAAATTAAGGGAGACCGGAAGGTTGGAATCATTAACCAATTACAGGATCAAAGGTTCAACAAATAATCATTTATAATTATGAAATTCTACTAAACTAAACTGAATATTTCCAGGAAAAAGTTAAACTTTGTTTACCTTTGAAAAACTTGGAGATTCTATGTATCCACTACTTGAATCTACTCTATCTAATCCTCCTGGCACTTTAATTTTTATTTTTACAATGTGACAATTTATTGTTTGTTCCTTTAGGGTTTATACCTAAAACGCCGACAAACAAAAACACGATCAGCACAAAGCTGGTATGTGGGGAATCACAAAAATTGGCTCAACTATATTAACAATGTAGGTAACCAATTATCATTTAGCATTCAAATTACATTTTAAGCAATACTACTCAATCTCTTCCTATCCCTTATCTCTGTAGTGTCCCTGCAGTGGACATGGATACCACCATTCTCACTTGGTGGATCTTCATTATACCCTGCATGATCCTACCTGACAGGTAGACCAATACCTAGGGTTGAGTTGCATGGCACTCCCGTGGGAAGTCCAATCTCTAACTCAATATGACTTGATGGACCGACCTCCTTGGTAGCCATTTACTAAGTCATTCACGGACCTGATGGCCTACCCCATTGGTATCCTTTACTAGGTCACCCATCAAACTACAGAAGGGACTGAGATCTAAGCTAGTAGGCATAACTTCTTATGTGATAATCATATTCACTTTATAATTTGCATGAATTAAAACATCCAACAGTTTAATTCAGTTCATAATGAAAACATCGACATAATCCCGGAAAACTAAATCGGTTAGTCATAAGCGTAGCCACATACCTCTTATTGCAGTTTGAGATATAGAATCAAGAATGATGAAAGAGAATATCCAATTAATCAAGCAAGGCACAAAAACCCTGAAATAAAAGTACAGATTCACTTTTATTAATATTTATCTAGTATCATTATGTCCCTTATGGTTTCTATCCAATTTTAGGGTTTTCCTAAAAATTAGGGTTTTGCTTTCATTCCTGAGTATTATGAACCCTAATTTATCGAAATCACTAAAAACCTCTAAGTTATCTCTTTTTAACATTCCTAACAGTTGTAGGGTCATTATTTAGCAAATTACTAGAATAACAAGGTTCCCTTTTTCTTTAATCCTAAATTAGGGTTTTCATGTACATTATCTCTCCTTTTTAGACATAAACCCTAATTTAGGCACATTTGCAATTAAAACGGATTAAAACTTCATATTATTAATAAACAGGTTAATATCCTTTTATTCAACCCATTAGGTTACAAAGAAGCATCTTTTCCATGTAATTAGGGTTTTCAATTAATTTGAAATGCATTTTACTAACCATTCAAGTACTTTTGCAAAACGAACTGGAATTAGATGCTACAATCATTTTTAATAGATTCCTTGTAATTTTCTACCCAACTTTCATATATCACTTTTCCCTATACAAGATTCCTAGTAATTACTAGGATTTTAGCAAGAAAATGATTTTCTGGATTATTTGGCAGAGAGAGGGATTTACCGAAAATTTGGTAGCCGCTTGATCAGTGGACCAGTGGTCCACTTCTCGGATCCGATGGCTCAGCCTAGCGTGCCCTAACTTCAGCCTCACTTGAGCGGGATCGTTAGATCGAACCAGAGTCCACCGTGGACCGCGATCTGAGGGTTGGCGATTCGTCGTCTACCTCTACTCTTGAGCGAGGTCGCGTGGTCAACTCGGCAGTTGACCTTGAGCTCCCGGCCACCCGCAGAATAGCCGAGGGGCCACGAAGCTTATATGGTGCCTCACGAGCTTGTTGCCACCCTTAATTTCATGATTACCCTCATCCTTCACCCCTTGCGCCTCGGCGGAAGGTCGCCGCCAATCAGCTAGTCGTGGGAGGGGTCTATCAGACTAGAAACCCCAATTGGGAGTATGGTTCCGCTCGTCTCCACTCTCCGTAGACAAAGGGATAGATTGTAGGTTTGCTGGTGTTCTCGCGATGCCCCCCCTTATATAGGGCTAGGACCTAGGAGTCCAGAGATTGGGGGATTCCTTTCCCGACGAGGATTGCCCATAAAATTTGGGTCAAAAACAGTCGCGCAGATCTCCTGGACTCAAAGGGATTGTTATTTCATTAATTCCTTACCACCAATTCACAGAAAAAGAAGAGGAAACTTCCTCCCAAACCAGTGAGAGTCCCTGACTCATCGGGATCTAGACGATGAACCGGGTCAGTTGGATTAAGATCCAACTGTCCCAATCGTCCATGGTCAACCAGGAAAAGAATAAAAGAATTTCCAATAAAACAAGGAAAGTATTTATTTTAAAGACAACTTGGAAATTTAATAACTCTCAATCCATAAGTCCTTTTGGCCTCAAATTTTAAAGGAAGGTCATTCACACGTTTATCTCTCATTATGAAAAAATTGGAATCATTATCCAAAGGAAACGAGTCCTTTACTTTAGTTTCAAGTTATCCTTTAATTAATGGTATTTTCCACATATTCATTATTTCCTTGGCCTTTAACCAAATATCCTGAGTTCCTTGAACCCCAAGGAATCCTTATAACATGAAATTATATTTTTGGAAATTATCTTTTAGCCTTTTAATCATTTTTTCCTCTTTTCTTGTATATTCCATTTTCCCATGGTAATTCTTTATTAAATGGAATTCCTTTTTCATTTCTTTTTATTATTCTTTCAAATGGGCCTAATGGCCAACAAGGCCCATCAAACGACATGTAAGGCTTTCATTCATGAAATTCATCATGCAATCAAACATAATTCTTATTAATGTATTTAATAGAGATTTACAAATCTCATTACATGTATTAGAAAATGAGGTTATAACATCCTCCCCTCCTTATAGGAATTTTTCCCTCAAAATTCAAACAATCAAGCAAACAATTCTGGGTATGTTTTCTCCATGTCTTCCTTCAGCTCCCATGTGGCCTCATCCTCTCCATGGTGCTTCCAAAGAACCTTTACCATCTCTATATTCTTGCATCTGAGTTCTTTCACCTTGGTATCTAGAATCTGCAAAGGTGACTCAGGATAGGTCAGCTTCCCTTGAAGCTCAATAGGCTCAATGCTCAGCACATGGCTTGGATCTTGCACATATCACTATAGGTTAGACACGTGAAACACATCATGCATCATACTATACTGAGGGGGTAATGCCAAACGGTATGCAGCTTCACCAATCCGTTCTAACACCTCGAACAGACCCACGTATCGGGGACTCAACTTTCCTCTGTTCTTAGCTATAGCTCAGAGCGGTCGGATTTTCAAAAACACATGGTCTCCCACAGTGAAATGCACATCAGTCCGCTTTGCATCAGCATACAACTTCTGTCGATCCTGGGCTCTCTTTAGCCTTTGCTTGATCAAAGCCACTTTATCAGCATACACTTGGAGCTCATCTGACCTCAACAGGGTCCTCTCACCCACATCATCCCAGTGAAGTGGTGACCGACACGGTCTCCCGTACAAAGCTTCATACAGAGGCATCCCGATACTGGCTTGGTAGCTGTTGTTATAGGCAAACTCTGCTAAAGGTAAGTATTGCTCCCATGAGCCACCCCAATCGAGCACACAAGCTCTCAACAGATCCTCTAAGGTCTGGATCGTCCTTTCTGACTGACCATCTGTTTGGGGATGATATGCGGTACTAAACTTTAACTTTGTACCCAGTTCCTCTTGAACTTGCTTCCACAACTTGAAAGTGAACTTGGGATCTCTATCAAAAATGATCGATCCTGGTACGCCATGCAAACGCACTATCTCTCTAATGTACAACTCAGCCAAGTCTGACACCTTAGCTGTGGTCTTCAAGGCAAGGAAGTGTGCTGACTTGGTAAGATGATCTACCACGACCCATATTGCATCATGACCTCTCTTGGTCTGGGGTAGACCCACCACAAAATCCATGGTGATCTTCTCCCATTTCCACTATGGAATTTCTATTGACTGTAAAAGTCCGCCGGGTCGCTGGTGTTCAGCCTTCACCATCTGGCACGTAAGACAACTGGCCACCCATAACGCAATGTCTTTCTTCATTCCTGGCCACCAGAAGAACCACTGTAAGTCCTTGTACATCTTTGTAGTTCTGGGGTGCACTGTGTATTTGGATCCATGAGCCTCTTGTAGAATACGCTCCTTTATTGGTAAATCTGTAGGTACCCCAATGTGATTCTCAAACCTGATTCCCCCGTCTACTCCCATGGATAAACGTGCTTGTGGCTTCGTCATCAGAACTTTCATCTTATCAAGCTCTTCACTTATCAACTGTGCTGCTACGATCTCACTCAACAACTCAGATTGAATCTGTATATTAGCCAACCTAACTCGGTCCTCTAACAGTTGTGGAGTCCATTCCACAAGTTCCTCCAAACTTTTCCACTGGCTGGACAGAACAACTGCACACTTAAGATGCTTCTGACTCAAAGCATCAGCTATGACATTCGCCTTACCAGGATGGTAGGCGATGGTGAAGTCGTAATCCTTCATGTACTCCATCCATCGTCGTTGTCGTAGGTTCAGGTCTCTCTGTGTCAGCAGGTACTTCAAGCTCTTATGGTCGGTGAAGATCTCAAAAGTAGCACCGTACAGGTAGTGCCGCCATATCTTCAAGGCATGAATGATAGCAGCTAACTCCAAGTCATGTGTCGGGTAATTCACCTAATTTGGCTTGAGCTGTCGAGAAGCATATGCAACCACATGCCGATCTTGTTCCAATACACAGCCAAGTCCCATCTTGGAAGCATCGGTGAATATCATGAAACCCTCATTTCCAGAAGGCAAAGTCAACACAGGAGCGGTAGTCAGCTTCTCCTTCAATTCCTGGAATCGAGCTTCACATACTTCAGACCACACGAACTTCACATCCTTCCGCATCAACATGGTCAGTGGTAGAGCCGTCTTGGAGAAATCCTTGATGAAGCGACGGTAGTATCCGGCCAACCCCAAGAAGCTGTGAATCTCGGAGGGGTTCTTCGGTGCCGGCCAGTCTCGAACTGCCGATACTTTGGCTGAATCTACGACGATCGTTCCTCCTGAGATGATATGTCCAAGAAACATGACTCGGTCCAACCAAAACTCACATTTCAAGAACTTTCCGAAAAACTTATGCTTTCTCAGGATATCAAGGACTCTACCCAGGTGGTCACGGTGTTGGACTAGGTCATCCGAATACACTAAGATGTCATCTATGAACACTATCACAAAAGAGTCAAGGAAAGGCTAGAACACACTGTTCATGAGGTTCATAAAGACACTAGGTACATTGGACAATCCAAACGGCATGACCACAAACTCATAGTGTCCATATCGGGTTCTGAAAGCCGTTTTGGGTATATCCTCACTTCTCACTCTCACCTGGTGGTACCGTGACCTCAAATCGATTTTGGAAAAGACTCGAGCTGATTTGAGTTGGTCAAACATGTCATCTATTCTGGGTAAAGGATACTTATTCTTAATGGTTGCCTGATTAATCATCTGATAATCAATACACATCCGAAGCGACCCATCCTTCTTTTTCACAAAGAGGACTGGTGCTCCCCATGGTGAGGTACTGGGTCAGATGAACCCCTTATCCAACAACTCTTGCAACTGGGTTTTCAACTCAAGCAACTCAGCAGGGGCCATTCTATAGGGCGCCTTAGATATATGGTTAGTCCCAGGAGCTAACTCAATCGAGAAGTCTACCTCCCTCTCAGGGGGAATCCCTGGTAGATCATCTGGAAAAACATCTGCATACTCCCGTACCACCTCTATGTCCTCTAAGGATTGCCCCTTGACCTCGGGTGTGGTGACTATGGCTAAGTAGGCTCGACAACCCTTGGATAGCATCCGTTCAGCTTTCAAAGCGGACACATAAAGGCTGGTTGTCGCATCTTTCCTTCCTCGAAGGGTGAAGTGTGGATAGCCATTTTTCCTGATGAGAATCTTCTTCTCTCTACAGTCAATCTGGGCTCTATAGGTGAAAATCCAATCCATACGATGATCACATCAAAATCATTCATATCGAGGAGGATAAAGTCAGTGGGAAGTTCATGGTTCAAATACTTTATTGGCAAGACCGGGGTTTTCAAAAGATAGGTATAAATACGACCACTCGGGGTTGTGACATCCAAAACATAACCCAAATCCTTAATATCCAAACCAAGCATAGTTGCCAGATTTCTTGAAATAAAAGTATTAGTAGAACCAGAATCAAAGAGTGCTTTTACATTTTGTCCCATGACTTCCAACATGCCTACATAGTTATTCCATATTAGAAAGCTACTACATGGTCTACTGAACTAAAAGGAAAAACACTATGGGTTATTACCCTCGATCAACTTATTAGCATTCGCCTGAGCCTCTTCGTTGTCGATGGCGAACACTCTAGCTTGCCTCCTCTCTCCAGCTGGAGGTGCTCCGGCTGGTGCTCCTGCTGGGGGTGCCACAGCTACTGGCTGTGCTGCCACAGGATATGACCCCAAGGGTCCCCTAGGGTCGGGCTGAGGGTAGTTGGCGATGAGGTGTCCTTCTTGCTGACACCGGTAGCATACTCTCTTCTTGAAGCGGCACTCACCGGTATGCCATCTTCCGCAGGTGCGGCATCGAGGGCGGTTGTTCTCTTGATGGGGTTTCCCTTTCCCTCCATGTCTTCCATTGGCCTGGAGACGTCCGTGACCTTTCTTGTGGTTGTTCTTCTACCCTTGGGTTCCTTCAGTGAAACCCAAAAATCCCTTGGGTGGATTCTGAACTGGCATCACCGTCCTCTCCATGTCCAAGGCAGTGTTGTAAGCTTTAGCGAAGGTCTTTGGCTTGCTAGCCATCACATGCGGCCTGATGGCAGAGTTAGGCGCTCTATGAAGTGATCCACCCTTCTTTCTTCATTCATTTTGTATCTGAAACGTTCCAAGATGCGGAACTTACGGCCAAAGTCTGCAACTGATGAACTTCCTTGAGTCATGTTGGTGAACTCTCTTTCTTTCTCCTTCTTTGCTGAGATGGGGATGAATCTGGCGGTGAAGATGGTTTTGAAGTCGGTCCACGCCATCGGTTCCTCGCTTAGGTCCCTTCCCGTGATGTGTTTCTCCCACCATATCTTGGCTGCACCTTCCAAAAGGTGAGGAGCAAACAGAACCTTCTTATTCGGCTGCACCTCAAGCATTCGGAACCCATTCTCGACTGCAAGCAGCCAAGCTTCAGCCTTGTCGACCACTTCAGTCTTATCTTCTCCCCAGAACTTCTCAATGTTTAGCTTGACAAAGTCCAGAATGGTGGATCCCAATCGAGGACGAACTGGAAGTGGCTCACCATTCACATCTCGAGCTATGTCTCTAAGGGCCAGGGCACGGGTAGCTTCAGTCAATTGCTTTTGTTGTTCCATCCAAACTGCATCTGTTGTATGAACTACCATGGCGGGTTCTGGACCACCAGGCTGGTCCTCCTCCATTTGGGCTTCCTCTTCATGCATCTGGTACTCCTCATATTCTGGTCCTTCCCCTGGTTCTCGGTTGATGTCGGGCATAGGTTCAGGGTTGGGTGCCTCAACTTCCTCGGGTCTCTTTCTCTTCTTTGAGGCCTCTCCATGGTTCTGTTTCCTCTTCTCGGAGGATCCATTCTCCTTGCGGGGTGGTCCACCATCACTGGTGGAAAAAGGGATGGCCACAACTTTGGTACGAGCCATCTGCACACAAACAAACCTTTAGTTTACTTTTAAACTAATTACACTTGTGCAAATGACATCTTACTTACGTATCTTTTATTAATTTGATGGAGGATCCCTTAGACCTTATCAACCTTAACCCATACCCCATGAGGGTGAGGAAGAGAGAGAAAACCCTAATCCTTAAAATCCTTAAGAGAATTTGTGTTGAGAAGGGATGAATAAGAGGAGAGAGTCCTAAAGGTATCTTACTTCGAGTCTTAACCTAAGACATCGGCTAGGCAGTCACACGATTCAGGAGTCCTCATTTTCTGACTAGCGGTGCGGAGGAAAATTTTGCCAGCCCCCGAATGTGATCCTTTTCTAGACACCTCAGTCTTTCGGAAAATCCTCTAATAACTCCCTCGGTTCTATGGAATTTGTAAAATTTATTAATTATTAATGATTAGATGAAGAAACTATGCTCTGATACCAATTGTAATGACCCCACCTCTCAGTAACCCCCAATTAAGGGAGACCGGAAGGTCAGAATCGTTAACCAATTATAGGATCAAAGGTTCAACAAATAATCATTTATAATTATGAAATTCTACTAAACTAAACTGAATATTTCCAGGAAAAAATTAAACTTTGTTTACCTCTGAAAAACTTGGAGATTCTATGTATCCACTGCTTGAATCTACTCTATCTAATCCTCCTGGCACTTTACTTTTTATTTTTGCAATGTGACAATTTACTGTTTGTTCCTTTAGGGTTTATACCTAAAACGCAGACAAGCAAAAACACGATCAGCACAAAGCTGGTATGTGGGGAATCAAAAAAATTGGCTCAACTATATTAATAATGTAGGTAACCAATTATCATTTAGCATTCAAATTACATTTTAAGCAGTACTACTCAATCTCTTCCTATCCCTTATCTCTGTAGTGGACATGGATACCACCATTCTCACTTGGTGGATCTTCATTATACCCTGCATGATCCTACTTGACAGGTAGACCAATACCTAGGGTTGAGTTGCATGGCACTCCCGTGGGAAGTCCAATCTCTAACTCAATATGACTTGATGGACCTACCTCCTTGGTAGCCATTTACTAAGTCATTCATGGACCTGATGGCCTACCCCATTGGTAGCCTTTACTAGGTCACCCATCAAACTACAGAAGGGACTGAGATCTGAGCTAGTAGGCATAACTTCTTATGTGATAATCATATTCACTTTATAATTTGCATGAATTAAAACATCCAACAGTTTAATTCAGTTCATAATGAAAACATCGACAAAATCCTGGAAAACTAAATCGGTTAGTCATAAGTGTAACCACATACCTCTTATTGCAGTTTCAGATACAAAATCAAGAATGATGAAAGAGAATATCCAATTAAACAAGCAAGGCACAGAAACCCTGAAATAAAAGTACAAATTTACTTTTATTAATATTTATCTAGTATCATTATGTCCCTTAGGGTTTCTATCCAATTTTAGGGTTTTCCTGAAAATTAGGGTTTTGCTTTCATTCCTGAGTATTATGAACCCTAATTTATCAAAATCACTAAAAACCTCTAAGTTATCTCTTTTTAACATTCCTAACAGTTGTAGGGTCATTATTTAGCAAATTACTAGAATAACAAGGTTCCCTTTTTCTTTAATCCTAAATTAGGGTTTTCATGTACATTATCTCTCCTTTTTAGACATAAACCCTAATTTAGGCACATTTTCAATTAAAACGAATGAAAACTTCATATTATTAATAAACAGGTTAATATCCTTTTATTCAACCCATTAGGTTACAAAGAAGCATCTTTTCCATGTAATTAGGGTTTTCAATTAATTTGAAATGCATTTTACTAACCATTCAAGTACTTTTGCAAAACAAACTGGAATTAGATGCTACAATCATTTTTAACAGATTCCTTGTAATTTTATACCCAACTTTCATATATCACTTTTGCCTATACGATATTCCTAGTAATTACTAGGATTTTAGCAAGAAAATGATTTTCTGGATTATTTGGCAGAGAGAGGGATTTGCCGAAAATTTGGTAGCCGCTTGATCAGTGGACCGGTGGTCCACTTCTCAGATCCGAAGGCTCAGCCTAGCGTGCCCTAACTTCATCCTCACTTGTGCGGGATCGTTCGATCGAACCGGAGTCCACCGTGGACCGCGATCTGAGGGTTGGCGATTCATCGTCTACCTCTGCTCTTGAGTGAGGTCACGTGATCAACTCGGCAGTTGACCTTGAGCTCCCGGCCACCCGCAGAATAGCCGAGGGGCCACAAAGCTTCTATGGCACCTCACAAACGTGTTGCCGCCCTTAATTTCATGATTACCCTCGACCTTCACCCCTTGCGCCTCGCCGGAAGGTCGCCGCCGATCAGCTAGTCGTGGGAGGGGTCTATCAAACTGGAAACCCCAATTGGGAGTATGGTTCCTCTTGTCTCCGCTCTCCGTAGCCAAAGGGATAGATTGTAGGGTTGCTGGTGTTCTCGCGATGCCCCCCTTATATAGGGCCAAGACCTAGGAGTCCAGAGATTGGGGGATTCCTTTCCCGACGAGGACTGCCCATAAAATTTGGGTTAAAAATAGTCGCGTAGATCTCCTGGACTCAAAGGGATTGTTATTTCATTAATTCCTTGCCACCAATTCACGGAAAAAGAAGAGGAAACTTCCTCCCAAACCAGCGAGAGTCCCTGACTCATCGGGATCTAGATGATGAACCTTCTCAGTTGGATTAAGATCCAACGGTCCCAATCGTCCATGTTCAACCAGGAAAAGAATAAAAGAATTTCCAATAAAACAAGGAAAGTCTTTATTTTAAAGACAACTTGGAAATTTAACAACTCTCAATCCATAATTCCTTTTGGCCTCAAATTTTAAAGGAAGGTCATTCACACATTTATCTCTCATTGTGCAAAAATTGGAATCATTATCCAAAGGAAACGAGTCCTTTACTTTAGTTTCAAGTTATCCTTTAATTAATGGTATTTTCCACATATTCATTATTTCCTTGGCCATTATCCAAATATACTGAGTTCCTTGAACCCCAAGGAATCTTTATAACACGAAATTATATTTTTGGAAATTATCTTTCAGCCTTTTAATCATTCTTTCCCCTTTTCTTGTATATTCCATTTTCCCATGGTAATTCTTTATTAAATGGAATTCCTTTTTCATTTCTTTTTATTATTCTTTCAAATGGGCCTAATGGCCAACAAGGCCCATCAAACGACATGCAAGGCTTTCATTCACGAAATTCATCATGCAATCAAACATAATTCTTATTTATGTATTTAATAGAGATTTACAAATCTCATTACATGTATTAGAAAATGAGGTTATAACACCGACGCTAGAGGTGCTTATACATGCGTGAAATAAATTGGATCCAAAATTCATGTCGGTCGACAAGATTGTCAACCGAGGAGCCCTTTAGGGTCGGTTATAAGAAAAAACTGACCCTATAGGTGCTTATACACGTGAAATCTGGCTCCTTCTCTGTCGAAAAATTTGTCGACCAAGAGGTTATCAGTCGACAAATTCGTCGACCGAGGGAGCTCTAGGGTCAGTTAAAAGAAAAAAAACTGACGCTAGTGGTGCTTATACATGTGTGAACTAAACTGGATCCGAAATTCATGTCGGTCGACAATATTGTCGACTGAGGATCCCTCTAGGGTCAGTTATAAGGAAAAAACTGACCCTAGAGGTGCTTATACATGTGAAATCTGGCTCCTTCTCGATCGACGAATTTGTCGACCGAGTGGTTGTCGGTCGACAAATTCATCGACCGAAGAGATCTCTAGTGTCAGTTAAACGTAAACAAATCGACGCTAGAGGTGCATATACATGCGTGAACTAAACTGGATCCAAAATTGATGTTGGTCGACAATATTGTCGACCGAGAAGCCCTTTAGGATCGGTTATATGGAAAAAACCGACCCTAGAGGTGCTTATACATGTGAAATCTGGCTCCTTCTCGGTCGACGAATTTATCAACTAAGAGGTTATCGGTCAACAAATTTGTCGACCGAGGAGAGCTTTATGGTCGGTTAAAAGTAAAAAAATGACGCTCGAGGTGCTTATACATGCGTGAACTTAACTGGATCCAAAATTCATCTCGGTCGACAATATTGTCGATCAAAGGGACTTCTAGGGTCAGTTATAAGGAAAAAACCGACCCTAGAGGTGCTTATACATGTGTGAAGGCAAATTGGATTCAAGATGTCTCCCGCATGTTTTGTAGACATATAAGGTCGGTTATTTGGAAAAACCGACCCTATAGATTGAGGTGCGAAGCCAAAATCAAGCAATTTTTTTCCGCGGGAAATTGTAGTTGGCTTTCTAATCCAATTGTCTAGAAGGTCACTTATTTTATGAAAACCGACCCTATAGAGATACACTACAAGGTCAGTTATTTTAAGAAAAGCAACCCAAGAGGTCTTAAGTAGTGCCCGCATTTTTTATAGACATATAAGGTCGGTTATTTGGAAAACCGACCCTATAGAGTTACACTACAAGATCATTTTTTTTTTTTAAAACTGACCCAAGAGGTCTTAAGTGGTGCCCGCATTTTTTTTAGACATATAAGGTCGGTTATTTGGAAAAACTGACCCTATAGGTAGTGACGTTATAACCCATTTCTGTACTAGTATCTATTCTAGAATATCTCATTCCACATCAACATGTGGAATGAAAATACGCTCCCACTAAATCACAGATCCTTCTTTATCTTTGTCATATCAGTCAAAACCTTTGACTATAATATCAAAGTAAAGATCCCAGTTCTAAGTTGCTTGTACTCAATCAATCACATTGATTAGTCCATTTTTACTTATAGACTTCGTTTTCATTAATGGATTCATAAACCTTATAGGTTGTGTCACGTACACATACTTGTTTTATTCCTCATAGGAATGTGGTTTTAGTATCCATATGCCAAATCTCTTCGTCATTAAGTTGCAATCAACAACCATCATCCTTCTCAAAATGTCATCCATGTGTCTTAACACTTAAGACTTATTTGCACTTATGGATTTCATCCCAATGGGTGCTACCATTAAGGGCATACCTTATGGTTCACATTGAAGTTATTGAGGATGTAATGGTCAGAAACCATAACTCAAAATATGGTTCCTCATATTCATCTAGATAGTTGACTCATCACATGACCAGCTCATCACATAGATAAGCAACGTGTATCTGTCAAGGATATAAGAAATTACAACCCTTTGTGATTCTCATTGTCCTTTATTAGTGTAGGGTATTCTTTATTTAATAAGAACTTAGTTATATGATAATCATCCTCTAACTCCTTAGAGTATGACTCCTTTTGATTTATACATCACCATGCCTTAATCACGAGTTCACTACGATACACAATCATAATCACTCATAAGGTTCTTAAACATTTGGTCCAAGTATTTCATTCATTGATCTCAACAAGAATATACACTTTACCAAATTCATACTTCATCTATGATATTCTTGAACACTTTAAGATATTCATATTGGTATTTCTCTAAACACCGCTTGAAGTATTAGCATTAACTCTAATAGGTATGTAAATACATCACATGTATTATACCTAATAGGATAATCATTCTCCCACTATCACTAGTGAAGATTGATGTCTAAGAGATTCATGTCTCTTACTGGTTCTCTAATGAAAAGAGTCTAGATTTATCCATCATATGGAAACTAGAAATGAATTTCTCATGATTTATGCTAATTTGATTGTTTGAGTTATCGATAACTTTTAGGTATCATTTTATCTTATGCATACCAAGTACCACAAGATAAACAAGGCATTGTTACAAATATCAAATCTTTGAAACATCAACTATATTGATAGCCATCCTTGTCTCAAAAAGATGCAACAATAAAGTTTTTCTATTGGCAAATTGAAAAAACAGTTCTCAACTCTATTTCGTTCCCTTTAGGCTGAAATAAACTGAAGGATACTCCTATCTATGGTTTCAACACTTGCCCCAATAATGAGTACTCCTTTCATGGTCCTTTCACAAAGGCCATCACTTCTTTGTGGATCTTCCATATCAATATAACATATCCATATCTTGGTATCATATACCTCAGATAAAGAAGTGTTTATTTCATGATACCTATGGTGGAGATCTCTATCCCCTCCTTTCGTCTTCTTTTGTTCTTCCAGATATAGAGGGTAATTCCCTCATTCACCCTCCCATGTTCCTTGAGGCTAAAGATGACTTGGGCTACTGGCTAGCATCAAAATCATTCTTAGCTTTGCCCTTGCCCTTGCCCTTAAGACCTACCATTCATTGATCACATCAAAGATTATGGTTTGTCTTTATTCATCTTTTCCTCTACTATCCTTAACATGTACATTAACTCTGTCAATGCTTGTCAAAGTTGTTCATGTTGTAGTTCATCACGAACTGTATGATTATCACAACATTTGCAGTATCATACCAATAGACAACTTTTGGCTCAGAGGGAATCCTTCTTAGTCATGTTTTTCCACATACCCAATCACATTGAGTGTGTGAATACCTTACTAGATCTCCTTCTATCATCACATACTAGGACAGTGTCTTGGAGACATCATATGTCCCATGTTGTCTCTACAACTCATAGTTCATCAAGCACTCCACATCAATGTCATCCTCGGTATGCTTCCATAATCATATTTTCATCCATTGGTGTGGTGGGATTGAGTTCTTCTGGTTCTGGTATAGCTAGGACTCAAAGCTTTCACTCTTTGATTGAGAACACTTCTCAACATCCTAACTAGTCGTGGAATTATTCCCATTTAATTTGTTGGTCTTAAGGACTAATCACAAATAAAGTGATTATTGTTGATTAGCCATTTATTGTATAAAAGGAAATATATGCAATTTAGTCCAAAAACCCCTTTTTGACTTATTTTATTGATTAGAAAAAGTTTTACGATATAATTAGGACTTTAATTAATTATCGCTCCCACTATTTTTGTTCAAATTGATAGCCCTCACCATCAATTCGGAAGATTGAAACATACAATCTTCTAGTGGTTCAAGATCCTAAAATCCTCTAAGTCATGGACTCCCTGGCTAACCATTGGTTTTTGGCCCTCACAAACCATCCTTTGTTGAGATTCTATCTCAAAAGGGTATGAACCATGGTTCAATCATCCATTTTAAGTGAACCACCGGTCAATGGGTTCAAAGAACAAAACCATCAACTTCCTAACCATATAGGGGTAACCACCTATTTTTACCTCCAGTTGGTGACCATTGGTTTTTCACCTAATAGAGTGCCATCGTTTGTTGGCCTTGAAGGTTGCTCATCCATGGGGGGTAAATCCTAGTTCAACCCTAGAAGGGAGATTCCACCAAACCAAGGCATAATTGAACTCACCATGGCTCCACAAGATCAAGCATGATAATAAAACATCTAAGGAACTTAATTAATGGGAAAAATTGGAAATAAAACCTCTCAATTGGGTAAATTGTAGAAAAGTAAAAAATGGACATAAAATTGCATAACTTGCTCAAACAATGTCCAAATTTGACCAAAATTGACACTTAAGCTTGTAACATGATGTAAAAACACCTAAAAAGGTTAAGGTAAGGTTCCAATAACCCAATTAGGAAAATCAAGCATGTTAAACCTTTTAATAAAGGTTAGGGGTCTCTCAAGGTTTGCATGCATGTAGCAATAATTTCTTGATCACAATCAAGTGGTATATGGAGAAGAAATGAATAAAAATAGTAGGCATCACAATATTCATCTCAGTCTCTATCGTCATAAATTAGACCATAGAGTGATGAAACACATGACCATGGAGTGTTGAAATGCAAGATGCAGAAGTCAACTTGTTGGGTTTCTGTATATTCCATTATTTTAATGATGAAAATATTTCCCATTTGTGTCACTATATTTATATTTAGTATTTTAGGAGATCCAAGAACTTAGACAAAATCCAACATCAAATAATATGTCATGTATGTGTGTTTGGATGTTTTTAGGTTAACTTTTACCATGTAGATGCTATCTACAAGTGCATGTTGTACAACTTGTTAGGAATGATGTAAGAACAAAAGATGATCAAGCCTATCATATCCTAAATCTGAGTTTCCACACTTATATATTATCTTTAGGATAGTTAGTTGTAATTATAAATATCATTTGATTTATAATATAATTGTTATAAATGACACAAAAAACACTTTTTTGATCGAACTCTTCTTGGACCAAATTAATTTTAGTTGAACTCTACTTGGACATAGAAAAAGCCAATGTACAAAGAGCAATTTTAGAAAATAGTTATTGCACTTTTTGTGAAGATGCTAACATCCAGTGGAACTCTATTTAGACAAAAAATATTAGTGAAACATTTTTTTGATCGAGATGCAGTCTACATTACTTAGTTTCTATCTTTTGCAACTCACTTTTGATATCTTAATGATTATTTTTGAGTTTTAATTGATGAAATCACTTTGAACATCTATATTGATTATTCATAAGTGTTTACTATATATATGAGTGTCTAAGAACACATAGAACACACACTTGAGCAGTATATAGCATGTTGTCTTTCTCAATGATTTGAATTTCATGTTTCTATCTTTAGATCTAAGCTACTTTCCTAGTCCACCAAATATAGTCTTTCCTATTTCTTATGGAGAAGTTGATCATCACTTCTTCATAGAGAAATTCATATTTTATATCTTGATGAAATTGTAATTTCTTCCATTCTCATTTTGGTTATTTGTTTTGGATTACTTCTTGCTAGAAGCCTGTCGGGAAGCTACATGGAGATACTTCTTGCCAGAAGGTTGCACCAAGATATGGAGGTGGATTTCTATCTAATCCAAGTTGATAGTTCTCCTTGAGCTAGAAAAGGATAGTGGTCTTGAGCCTCATAAGACACTAGCAGATTTTGTATTTGTTTATTGATAAGAGCAATAAAATACAAGTTGAAAATCATAGTTGGGAACAACTAGGTAGTGGGTTGATGACATTTGACAGAACCAATCTACATTTATAGTTCTTATGGTTGCTTTCATTGGAAAAATAACTTGCTTTACATATCCACTACATTATCTATTTAAGCAAGTTGCAATCTAATCTCCTATTTTCTTGAAATTTCATAAGTTTTATATTATCTCTATTCACCCATCTCTAGAGATCCAACAATGGTATTAGAGAGTGTATGCAAGGAGCCAACACAAGTCCTGAAGGATAGGAGAAAAGTGGTTAGCCAACTCAACCTGAAAAGGATTGTATATAAGTAGACCACCAATGTTTGATCGGACGAACTTCACATATTGCAAGAGACAAATGCAATATCACTTCTAAGGAATCAACTTTGATCTTTGGAAGATGATTGTCTTACCTTATAAACCTCTAACAATAGAGATGGAGGAATGGAACACATACATAATAAAATGGCTACTCTAAATGCCAGAGAAGTAAGTATATTATACTCCTATCAATCTCCTAGTGAATTTAATATAGTATTCTTGTGAAACTACATATGATGTATGTAAGAAACTTTTAGTTACACATGAAGGAACTAATCAGGTCAAGAGTACACAAATTAACATGTTAAAGAATAAATTTGAATTTTTTCATACACAAAATATTGAGACTATGTGTGAAATGTATGCTACGTTTTCTACTCTTATAAATAGTTTAAGTGGTTTTAGAAACAATATAACTAAAGAGGAATATGTTTATAAGATTCTTAGATCCTTGCTATCAAGATTCCAAGATAAGGTCACGTCTTTCAAAGAATCTAATGACCTCTCAAAGTTATTTATGGATCATCTTTAAGGGAACTTGGAAACACATAAACTGAAGCTTCAAGAAGAGGCCAAAATAGAAGAAGCAGAAAAGCTTGCCGAGAGAAAGGGTGTGACATTCAAAGCAAGATCTTCCAAGTCATTGACTTATTCATTAAGTGATGAAGAAGAAACATATCATAAAGGTAATAAATATATACATTCTTATTCTAACAAAAATAATAGATGTTTCTCCACTAGATCTCTCATATGTGGTGGGAAAGGACATTGGAAATATGATTGCTGGAATTCAAGAAGAATAAGAAGAAAAACTCCATGGAAAAAATGAAGAAGGCTTGTCATCTACTTGGAATAACTTTAGAAACTTAGAGGAAAGTGATGAAGATATATGTCACCATGCAGTTGAATGCTTTATTACCGAATATGATGACAATGATGAACTACAAGAACAAAGTTCTGAAGACGATGATGAACAAGAAGGTGCACTAGGTAGTAACAATTAGATATATATCTCTACTCTATCAAAAATTGACTCACTAAACTTGTTCAACTTACTTCAGATAAAATTGAAAAGTATAAGAAATGGGTAAATAAATTGGAAAATATTTTTGATTCCTTAAATGAAGAACTTAATTAATTCAATTATCAATATGAAACTGAAAAGAAAAAGATAGATGAACTTGTTTCTCAAAATCTTTCTTTGAAAATTCAAGTGACTATACTTTTAGACAAAATGAGTAATATGGAGAAATGACCAATGTAGTACTCACATTTTGATCATGATCTCATACTTTAATTTAATGATAAGTTAAATGGTTAATTTGATATTCTTGAATAAAATATTTCCAATACAAGAAAAAGTTTAATTTCTACTACTAGAGACTCTATATTCTTGCTAAAGAAAATGAAAGTTTGATAATGGCTTTATACATGTTTTCAAATAGTGGATTATGTTGAATATTATGTTGCATTCTCTTAAACATGTTTTTAATCATGGTCTTGTTTATATTTGTAAAAATTATACAAGAAAGTGCATATTTTTGTTAAACCTAGTTCTTACATTCCAATAAATAATGTAAGTTGATATGGTTGTGGGAGGTTTCAACATTATGCATTTGAATGTCTACTTAGCAAGAAAATAGATAATAACATGGTCTAGGTATTTAAACCTCTTTTTAGATGAGGCTTGGATTATCATGGGATACATTCGATATCAATTTCTTTTATCATGCTATATTTTCTATCAAATTAGTATATCTTTAAATGTTTTATTTTACCTATTATAAACGAGGCTGCTTTTAATTAGGATATCATTTTGGTAATTAATTCCTTTGTTTGAATTCAATTTTTAAGAGTATGAGATTAAGAGGGATCTCAAAGTTATATGATATAACTTGCATATCTATATCATTTTTATGGCTAGTCTCGATATCAGTTATAGGCTTAACATACCTTGTTTTTGGTCTAAAGATTCTTTGTTGACCTCATTTTGTGCTTAATGGATTCTATATATCATGGTGGACTTCACATTTCTATCATACATATTGAGATAATCTTTAGAAATTTGGTGTTATCTTTATGCCATCTCTATAGAATTGGACTTAACGGTCCTTACTTTTTTTTGTAATTTATGCTTAATGTGATCATTTTATCATGAAGGAATTAACATTCCTTAAATTGGTAGTTAGACAACATTTTGATGATCCTTGATGAAGTATGGATTTTTGTCTATACTCCTTAATGTGAACTGTATCTACTTCTAATTGATATTTTCAATAAATGGTTTCTCATTTCAATTGGTACGTCCTTGTTTTTTGTTGGGTATATTTTTTCCTCTCAAAATAATGATAATGTTGAGGGGGAGATTGACTCCTTGAGAAGGAGCACTTGTAAGTATAATCCCTTTTTGTTTTTGACAAAGGGGAAGAAAAATTCATGAAGATAGATTTGGCTGTCTACAACAATTTAAAGGTATGATGATATATATTCTCTATTTTGAAATTATCTTATGGATATATTTGTCATAATAAAAAAGGGTAAACTATGGGCATTTTGGATATGCCACACTTAAATTTTTATGATGAAAATATTTCACATTTGTGTCACTAAAATGTGAGTTTAGTATTTTAGGTGATCAAGGAACTTATACAAAATCCAACGTCAGATAATATGCTATAAATAAATGTTTGGATGTTTGTAGGTCTAGTTGTTCCATGTACATTCTATGTACCAGTGCATTTTTTACAACTTCCTAAGAATAATGTAACAACAAGTGATGATAAGACCTATCCTATTGTAAATCCTTTTCCACACTTATATTTAGTCTTTAGAATAGTTAGGTGTGATTAAAATATCATTTGATTTGTTTTCTAATTGTTAGAAATGACATTACAAACACTTTCTTAGTTGATCACTTCCTAGACAATTCATTTAGGTGGACTGAGAGTTAGAGAGTGTGGAAAAAGAGTTGTTTCAAAAATAGTTGTTGCAATTCCTGCAAAGAGGCTAACATCCAGGGAATTATGTCTAGATCGAAATTATTTTGGTCAAACTCTTTTTACCGATATGCAATCTGCAACACTTATTTTCTATTTGTTGGAACTTGTTTTTTGATATCCCAATGACTAGTTTTGGGTTTGAATTTGTCCGAACACTCCCAACAACTATATTTACCATTCCTATGTGTTTCCTATATACAAGAGTATCTTACACACTTTAAAAAACACTTGAGCAATCTATTACATGCTATCTTCCGCAAACCTAGAATTTCATATTTCTCTCTTTATACTAAGGTATTATCCTACTCCACCAAATATAACCTTGCCTATTCCTAGTGGAAAAGTTGATCAACACTTGTTTACAAAGAGATCCATATTCTGTATCTTGAGAGAATTGCATCATCGTCTTCCTTTCCCATTCTATTTATTTATCTTGGATTGTTTCCAACTACTTCTTGAAAGAAGGTTATCTAGAAGCTACTCCGAGCTTCTTCTTATGAGAAAGATGTGAACAAAAAGTGGAGGTGGATTGTGATCTACTCCAAGTTTATATTTCTCCTTGATCTAGAAAAGGAGGGTTGTCTTGGGAAATAAAAGACACTGGTGGATTTTTGCATTTTGTATCAGTTGATGGAAGGAATAAAATACATGTTAAAAATCTTGGTTGGGAATAACTAGGTATGGGACTGTGAACATTTGAAAGAACCATTCTAAATTTGGTGTTCTTGTGATTGCTTTTATTGTCAAAATAATTTACTTTACATGTCTACTGCATTATCTTTTTAAGCAAGTTACAATCTAACCTCCTTTGTGTTTGAAATTCCAAAATCTTTATATGTTCCCTATTAAGCCCCCTCTAGAGATCCAAAAAATGTGCATACAAAGAACAACCAAGAATAGAGTCAGTGTGCATAAGGAACAAACAAGAAAAAGAGTCTTAGCACATACCAATAGAAACTAGATGACGTAGATTGATAAAGACCAGTGCATGTAACAGAAAGAACATATAGGACTACATGATCCAATGGAGATGAATCTCCATTATGCATATGTGAAGTAACCAAAAGAAATATTCATCATCATCGCTATTTACAAAGTTTCCATCACAATAACTGACATCACTATCCCAAGTGTTCTGCGTCACAGTAGCAACAGTGGTCAACACGAGTAGGGCACAGAAAAAAGTCAATGTGCGAAAAGAGCATAGAGAATAGATAGTGCAAGAGCATAAAGAAACAAATAAAATCTTTTATTCATAGAACAAGTAGAAAGAATGACATTACCGGATAAAAAATCAATAAATAGATAGATGTCATCTCAATTTTTAAAGATAATTTAAAAATTGAGAATGGGGTTTTCTTAAATGACAATAATTGAGGATTTTCATCAAATGACCATGAAGTTATACTCCTTATAGAAAAATAAAGTGAGGAAGTAATATGGGGCTAAAAATATTTTTCTTCTTATTTGTATTAACTTAATATGTTGAATACATGTCTTTTCACTTTTCTCTCTCCTTTAAGATAATTTTCCCATTAAAGCACAAAAGCAATTTTGATAATAGGATATTAATTAATCATCTCATTTTTGGAGTCAAAAGGAACAATTATGAAGAGATGCTACAATTGATTTTAAATTTTATGTACATAATTTAAGATAAAGACTTTTAATGCATTTATGGACATATAATGGACGAAATGAAAATCTAAGGATATAGGAAGGATCTAGAGCCCTTATTGGACAAGTGGTCCAAAATTTGTAGCATTTTGGCTTTATTTGACCCTCTAAATGAATTAAATGAGTTTCCACATAGCTTTTATAGGAATTAATTACACATTTCATTAGTTGTATCAATTTCCCTTAAATTCCTCCCTATCACACGCACTTTTCATTCTTTCCTTTTATGCACACATTACCAGCTGCTAATTTTGGATCTGACGATTGCGGCATTATCATCTAGCTCTAGAGGTTTCGTAGGTTTAAACGTGAGACCAAGTTTTCTTTCATCAATCTCTAACCTCCTCATTACTCAATGGTTTTGTGAGGTTTCTTGATGATTGATCTCACCTCTCTCTCTTGAATCCATTGAGCCTTTATTTACCTTCTCCTTTGACATATGCATGAAATTCATAGATGAGGGCTTTAAGCCCTCTCCACCATGTTTTCACAAACAACACCCCAGTGCCTTGAACGCATATTTTACAATCCCAAAAGCATCGTTGCCTTTACACGTTCTTGCTCCACTTCCAATTCCACCCCAAGGCACTGAGATATCCATGCCTACTCGAGTTGTATCTCCATCGATGATGGCCCATACCTCACGTGTTACAACCCCAATTTTTGGGTTCTTTTAGTGAGAAATGTAATTTCTCATATTGAAGATATTTGAACAAATAATGATATAATTTGTTTTGAATAAAAGGATTTCGTTTACAATAGACTTGTTGGTTGTTTTGTGGGCTTTATTGGCTATTGGGCCCAATAACAAGGAAAATACAAAGGAAACTCCATTATTAAATAAGTAAATAAGAAAATGGAGAAAAGAAAGATGTAGAAACCTCTAGAAGGCAAAGGAAGGTTATCCAAAGTTGGATTCCATGCCTTTTGGGTTCCTTGGATTCCAAGGAGTCCAAATTTGCAAAGATAATGCAATAAGAAAAGAAAAGATCAATTAAATATTTCTTTATTAAGAAAGAAATTGAAAACAATGATAAAATATGATAAATAAGTGGAAAGAGGTATAGTTGAGTTATCTTTGGTGGATATTCGTCTCCATAAGGCTTCTAATGTTAAAAGGAATTCCAATAAGTAAAATAAAAAGAGAGATAAAGAGAAATCCTCAAAAAGAGATATTTTAATAAAGAAATAAAAAGGATAATGAGAAATAATGGATATGGATGTATCTAGAAGGATAATGAATATCCACAAAAAAGGATTTCGAAATATTAGAGTTTCTTGGGGTCCAAGGAGCCCCAATGGAGAAAAAGAAGGAGAAAATACCAATAATACAAAATAAGAGGATAATGTGATATATAATTAATGGATTTTGTGGCATTATTAAAAAGGAGGTATTCTCTACTAAAAGGAAATTTAAATTCGTGCCAATGGATTAAAAGTCAAGCATAAAGAGAATAAGAGAGAGGATTTTTGAATTCCTAAATATCCAAAGAATATAAAATATCAAAAAGATATTTAAGAGAGAGAGAAACTTGCTTCTTAATGATGGAATTGGATTCCTATTGGAAGAGGGCTTTGTTTCTTCGTGGGCAAGCTTCTTAGGGATGGATACCCTGCCCTATATAAGGGGTAGAGCCTCTGGCCCGAGTTTAAGAGAATCCCAAGCATCCTTCTCTCTTTTCCTTTTTCTTTCCATACAAACCCTAACCAAGAGAGTATAGGGTTATCATGGGGGAAACTAGCGGCTGTGGTGGGATCTCGGTGGAGGCACGAAGCTACCACGAAGATCTAGGATGGTCGGAAATCTTTCCCTTGCTCCCAGCTTTGCTCTAGATGCCTTATAGGCCTGCAGGGTTTGCCGCGGTGGACATAGCTGCCAGCCCAATTCTGGACACTTTGGCCGCAACTGGAGATTTCTGGAGGTGCTGTGGAGGGTGACAGAGGCAAAGGGGCCATCTCCGGTGCCCCTAGGGTCCTTGGAAGGGGAGGAGGAAGCTCCCTTGATATGCTGCCGTCGGCAGCCTTAGGGCAGCACGGGGTTGAAGAAAGGAGGCGACATTGGACGGTTATGCCCCTCTTGAGCATGAAGGAGCGGTCCACGGCCTGGCGGTATAAGTGACAATTCGTTATAACTCAAATCTAACCCGCAAGGTACGTGCATGGGAGTGAGTTGCCTATGTGGCACCTCTCTATTGGTCCATATATGTTTATCTTACAAAAATCATATCTTATTATTGGTAGCTTGGATCGATACATGTAATATATCAATATTGCTCAGAAAAATGCAAGGAATCCATTAAAAAGAGTTTTAGAAACAAATTCCTCTTACAATTCGAAAAGTAGTGGAAGTTATCAACTTTAGTGCTTTAATGATTAAGAAACCATATTTTGAGATGATTAATGTATTTAGAAGGGTTTAATGGATGATTAAAGTTGATATTAACCTATTAATTATAAAAAGGTACATTAAGAACAAAAAGGATGAACTTTGCACGTAATTGGATTATTTTAGAATTCCATGTACATAAATGAGCTTTATTGGGCCTTGAAACCCTAATATTAGTAATTATGACTCTTAATGGCTTTAATTGTTCAAATTCATGAATAAAGATGAGATATGATGGTTCTAAGACATTTTGAGTATAAAGGTTCCCAATTGTGGATAAATATCCTTAATATGGAAATTAGGGTTTTTTAATGGATAAAGGTGGAATTAATGATAATAGAGTTCATATGTGAATTAGGTCATAATGAACTATGAGTTATTAATCCAGAAGGAACCAGAGATGATAATTAGGCTTAATGATTGTGGCATGACTTAAAACGATAAAAATGGTAGTTTTAATGTAAAAGAGGCATACTTGACTTAATTGATGGCTAATTATGCCTTTAATCCAAAATTAGTGTTATATGTTAAAAGGTAACCTTAATATCTTTCATGAGAAGTAAATGAGATAGTTAGGGTTTGTGAGTAATTGTATAAGATTAGGGTTTAAAGTAGAAAAAATAATGAGAAACCCTAGTTGCAATGGAAACCCTAAAATTGGACTAGAAACCCTAGGAAGTGAGCGAGGTTTAATAGATCTTCATGGCATGATCAATGATAGGAAATGGTATGAATATTTCAGGATCTCTTTGTGTGCTTGCTTGCCTTTTGGATTTCTTGCATTGATTGGATTAGTTCTATCTTAAATCAGGCTAATAGGTTTGTCGTTAATTATGGTTAATCACATTAGTTTCCCGAAGAGTTTCTCGGATGATTCATCGCATTGAATGCAACTTATCAGTTTGGATGTTCATGCTTGCAAATCATAAAGTCACTATGATTATCACAATAATAATAAAAGTGTGTATTCTCACACCTACATGCCACCCTGATGGATGATGCCAAAGGTCAAGCCCAGGAGGGGAGACCAGTAGGCACCATGAGTGGTGACCCCAAACACCAAGCTCGGGATTGAGAAGGTGGTCTTTATAGAATGACTAATGGGAACTATGAGAGGTGACCCCAGGCACCATGCTTGGGATTGAGAAGGTCACCTTCAGTCATTGGAAAAAGAGAAAACCTAAGGAGGGTATGCCAGGGTTGGGGCCAAAGAGGTGGAGAATGTCACATTGAATGCGTAAATTGGTTTGTTAATTAAATTGATTGTAATATTTAGATTGTTAGCCATATTTGTGAAATTTTGGTTGTCCCCACATACCGACATATTTCGATATGCTGACCGACGTTTTGTTTGTCGGCGTTTTAAGTACAAGATTGAAAAGGACAAATAGTAAAGTGGCATATGTGGAATGAAATAAGAATTAAAGTACAAAGGAGGATTAGTTAGAATAGACTCCAGATGTGGATAGAATTAGATATCCAAGTTTTTGAAAAAGGTATGCAAAGTTTTATTTTTATACCAGTTTTTAGTTTAGTTTGGTAGAATTTGATAATTATTATTGATTATTTGTCAAACATTTGATCATGTTAATTGGGATAATGGCTTTGACCTCTTGGTCTCCCTTAATTGGGGGTTACTGGGACGCGGGGTCATTACATTTGGTATCAGAGCATTGGTTCCTTATTTAATCTTTAGTAATTATTAAATTTTACAAACTCTGTAGAACCCAAGGGAGTTATTAGAGGATTTTCCAAAAGACAAAGGTGTCTAGAAAATATTTTTCTCCGCACCGCTAGTCGGAATACGAAGACTCTCTCATCTTGTTCATCCCTTCTCAACTCAAATGCTGTTAAGGATTTTAAGGAATAGGGTTTTCTCTCTTTTCCTCGCCCTCTTGAGGCATGGGTAAAGTTGATAAGATTTAAGGAATCATCCACCAAATTAATGAAAAGCATGTAAGTAAGATGTCATGGACATAAGCTTAATAGTTTATGCGTAAACTAAAGAATAGTTGCATGCTTAGGTCATATGAAATATGTTGTCATGTCCTCAGGAGAGACCTGAGGCTAGACCTTCTTGTTAGGAGGATGAGTAGAGATAGTTGGTCTTGGAGGCAGAGATCTCCATTATAAGTAGAGACATGGTGCATCCTCTGAGGATGATGCTAACCCTAACCCTAAGTGGCTGTTATAGAGAGAGATGACACAATGAGTTAGATGTCATGATAGATCAGGTGTGTGGGTGGACATGATTTTGGATGCCCATGACGATATGAGCCATGTGAGGTTGAGTGACCTAGTACCTTTGGCGACCCAACCCTAGAAAAAGGTCATGCATGTTAGAGTAAAGGATGGCTCCTTCAATGATGAGGTTAGTGAAGAACCTATAGCAACCCTATGGGCTTATGCGAGTAGGGCATAACATGCACCCATAGTACGTCAGTAGTGCGGGCAATAGGTTGAAACCCTGGCCAGGAGAGTATGATGGATAGCTTATGAGATAAGAAAGAGGAGCTCTGGATAATCTTGAATGAATGTAAGTTTGAACTTAGGCTTCACCCATGTAGGGTTATGCTGTGTGTTTGAACCTTCATTGGGAGAGGACCTCTGGTAGTAAGGCTGGTTGTGGTGTTAGCTCTAGAGAAAGAGAGATGGACCCAAGCAATAAGGTTGGAAGCTTAGACTATGAGATATGAGGAATAGTGGGGAGTTGAGGATGATGCAGCCTAAGTGGATGGTTGTGGTTTCCTCATGCATGATTCCTGGACGCTGATGGTATATTGGTTGTCTTTAGAGGAACCAAAACCTAGAGAGAAGATGAGGTTGTTGGTACCTAAGAGCCTATGGTATAAATGTTCACCTTCTAGGGTTAGGAAGAAGAGTTCCTTAGACCCTGAAGAGGTTTAGTAACAGGTTGTGAGGCCTTATACCTTGTTGGTTGTCCTTGAGGAGGACTCCACTCTGAAGTGTTGTTCAAGTAGAAGGATGACAAGAAGTGCATGTCATACCTTATACATGCTTGGTTTGTGGTCAAAATGTTGAGCATGCAGTTGGACATCCAAAAAGTGAACCTAGTGTTCCTAGGCCTAAGAGGGGATGTGGTGTACCTGATGCTCATGACAAGATTTGAGTTTCTATAGATTCAAGCATGGTACTCCTCATGCTTAGAGGAAAGGGAAACCCCTTAAGTTTAAGGTATGTTTGATGAACCCCTCACAATTAAGTTGGTGACATGGGAAGGTATGATCTTGATCTAATGTTGTGGAATGAGAACAAGTATGACCTAGCATGGTTTAGTAGGTGATCTACTTGTGCCTTAGTATCTCGCAAGGGTAAAGCATGCTCATGTGAATGTAAACCCTAGACATAAGGACGTTTGTGACCTTTTTTATCAAGATGTAGTTCCTCCCATCTTGGGATAGGGACCCTTTTGTAGGGTGTATACCAGTTTTATTGGCTTTGAGGTAACCTAAAGAGGTCTCATAGGATCTTGAGAAGCTAAGTGAAAAGTACATAGTAAGAGAATGAACCTATAAACCCATGGATAACCATCTCTAAGTGCATGTGGATGTGTTACCATGGAAGTAACCGGTATGGGGCCTACCAAGATAGGTAGGTCGCCATGACCCCTATGAAAGGATGAGAGTCAGACCATGAATGCAAAGAGAGATGATGGAGACTTGGGTAAGGTTCTAAGTTGGACATGTACTATGTTAGAATCCTAAGTCTATCCTAGGGTCAGGTAGGGATAAGACTGATGGAAGTAGGACTTTCCTAATTCCTTAGTTACACATGACCATAGGGTCGGGAGCTAACAACTATAATTGATTGAGGGCCATGGGTTAGGAGATTAACCACCTTCATGAAATCATGGGACCCAAAGGGCAGACAAGGAGGGCACTCTCTGGATGCATAAGGGAAGAAGGATGACCCCAAAAGTGCCGACACCCTACAAACCTAGAGGAGATGACCAAGGATTATGTGAGGACCCAAATAGGTTCGAGACCAGTTTTCCATGGAAGTAACTTTGATATCGAGATGATTGCGATGTTGAGACATGAGTTGCACATTTCAACTTAGATTTGAAGGTGTATTGGCAAGGTGGGATGTACCATCTCTACTCTTGGAACAGGAAGAATGTTGTATTTGGACTACAGCCAAATGCTTATTTCCACTTGTTATGGGCGTGAGAGATAGGACAGTACACATTCCATACACCAAGGATAAAAGATGATGTGAGTTGGAATGTTGCTATGAAGTATGAGGATAGAGATGATAACATACCCTTTTGGATTAAACGATATGTAGGTGGTTTACTAACATCAATAGAACTGAGGTAGTCATCTTATGAGGATGCTTTTATCATGAGCTATGTGGAATTTGAAAGCTATACAAGGTTGAGTGTGATAACCAAGTGGATGAGCTCAGAGTTTTCTTGATGAAGATAGACTTAGAGTCTAAGATGAGATGATAAGTGGAATACATGGAGGTGTATGTCTTCAACATTACCTTACACAAAAGGATGTGAGGTGGTGGTGGATGTGTTGGTTGAGATGCCGCTGCCTAGTTTAGCAAGAGGCTAGAAGAGGTTGTTAGGATAGCCCTAAGTTTGAAAAAGGAGATATGTTTGGCTAACTCTTAGATGTAATGAAGTATGTTGATCAAGTTAGTGGTTGTTGGGTTAGCCAGCCTAGGGCTTATCATGATAAAAGGATGGTTGAAGAACCTCAGATGCACTTCTTTGCAAAAGAAGGTGATGAAACCCCAACTAGAGTGGTTTAGGGTTTTTGAGGAATCAATATTGAGGAATCATGACATATAGGAGATCATGATTTTAAGATCACCATACACTATAGTACTACAAAGATAATAAGTGGCAGCAGTACTTTGATGCCTAAGATGAAAAGCGTACAAAGATGCATGTGGCTTGTCGCCATGCATGTCAGGAGGTGAAGGACGAACACCATTAACCCACTGAGTTGGTATAGAGGATGAAGAGTCCCTGAGGGGGATTGGGAGTTGATCACTATGGATGTTTTGGTAAGTCTCCCCTAGACCAAGGAAGGTCAAGATGCAATATGGGTTATGGTAGATGACCTTACCTAGATGACATGAGAAAGAAATAATAATGTCAAGGGATGGATCTAGTTGATATACATATGAGAGAGAGATGGTTCAACTACATCATGATACGAGTTCAAAAGTTCTTGAGTTTAACCTAAAGATTCACTTCCATGCTGTGGAAGTAGGTACATGAAGAACTCAATGTTAGTATAGTTTATCACCCCTAACTAATGGTTAGTACGATCCAAATTTAGAGGGTCTGAGGAGAGCATGTGAGCTCATTCAGGGTGATACATAGAGACAGTTCTTGTCCTCTATGAGATGTGTTTATAACCACCATAGCTAGTGTCGGGATGTAAAGAAGCTCTGTAAGGGAGGTTGTGTCAGTCACCACTTCATTAAGATGATGTTAATGAAGGGACCTCGTGAAGGTTAGAAAAGGACCACAGTGTGTGCAGATGAAGTCGCTTTGATCGTGCAATGGCCGAAACAGAGCCCAGGGGCAACATGAGTCATGAGCTGATGCAAAGCAGACTGACATACAGTTCACCGTGGGAGAGTATGCGATGTGAAAATCTGACCCCTCTAAGTTATAGGAAAGAGAGTTTAATCTCGGCTGCATGGTCCATTTGAGATGGAATGGTGGAGATGGTTGTGTTTAGCCTTACCCCTCAGGATAACATGATATATAATGTGTTCCATGAGTCCAATCTAGAGAACTATGTGAGGTACCCAAGCCATGTGTTAAGCCCTGAACCTGTTCAGCCTTATGAGAGGTTGAAATGTCCTGAGTTACCTATGAGGGTACAATATGCCAAGGTGAGAGAGAACTCATATGGAAGAATATGAGATGATGCAGGTTCTTGGGAAACACCATGGAAAGGGTGAGGTCACATGGGAGCCATGATGGAAAAAGGAAAGGCTTATCCTATTTGTTTGTGTGCCTGGTGGAATTTTGTGGGAAAAATTCCTATAATAGGGGAAGGATGTTACAACCCCAAATTTTGGGTTCTTTTAGTGAGAAATGTAATTTCTCCTATTAAAAAATATTTGAACAGATAATGATATAATTTGTTTTGAATAAAAGGATTTCATTTACAATAGCCTTGTTGGTTGTTTTGTGGGATGTTTTGGTATTGGGCCCAATAACAAGGAAAAGACAAAGAAAACTCCATTATTAAATAAGTAAATAAGAAAATGGAGAAAAGAAAGATGTAGAAACCTCTAGAAGGAAAATGAAGGTTATCTAAAGTTGGATTTCATGCCTTTTGGGTTGCTTGGGTTCCAAGGAGTCCAAATTTGCAAAGATAGTGCAACAAGAAAAGAAAAGATCAATTAAATATTTCATTATTAAGAAAGAAATTGAAAATAATGATAAAATGTGGGAAATAAGTAGAAAGATGTATAATTGAGTTATCTTTGGTGGATTTTCGTATCCATAAAGCTTCTAATGTTAAAAGGAATTTCAATAAGGAAAATAAAAAGAGAGATAGAGAGAAATCCTCGAAAAGAGATATTTCAATAAAGAAATAAAAAGGATAATGAGAAATAATGGATATGGATGTATCTATAAGGATAATGAGTATCCACAAAAAAAAGTATTTCAAAATATTAGAGTTTCGTGGGGTCCAAGGAGCCCCAATGGAGAAAAAGAAATAGAAAATACCAATAATACAAAATAAGAGGATAATGTGATACATAATTAATGGATTTTGTGGCATTGTTAAAAAGAGGTATTTTATACTAAATGGAAATATCAATTCATGCCCATGGATTAAAAGTCAAGCATAAAGAGAATAAGAAAGACGATTTTAGAATTCCTAAATATCCAAAGAATATAGAATATCAAAAAGATATTTAAGAGAGAGAGAAACTTGCTTCTTAATGAAGGAATTAGATTCTTATTGGAAGAGGGCTTTGTTTCTTCATGGGAAAGCATCTTAGGGCATGGATACCCTCCCCTATATAAGGGGTACAGCCTTTGGCCCAAGTTTAAGAGAATCCCAAGCATCCTTCTCTCTTCTCCTTCTTCTTTCCATACAAACCCTAACCAAGAGAACATAGGGTTATCCCGGGGGCAACTAGCGGTTGTGGTGGGATCTCAGTGGAGGCACGAAGCTACCACGAAGATCTAGGATGGTCGACTATCTTTCCCTTGCTCCTAGATTCGATCTAGATGCCTTACCGGCCTCCAGGGTTTGCCACGGTGGAAGTAGCTTCCAGCCCGACTCCAGCCACATTGGCAGTGGAGGGCGGTGGAGGCAAAGGGGCCATCTCCGGTGCCCCTAGTGTTACAACCCCGAATTTTGGGTTCCTTTGGTGAGAAATGTAATTTCTCACATTAAAGATAGTGGAACAAATAATGACATAATTTTTTTTGAATAAATGATCTTCGTTTACAATAGCCTTGATGGTTTTATTGTGGGCTTTATTGGCTATTAGGCCCAAATAATGAGGAAATTCAATTAATAAAGGAATAATTGAAAAGAAAGATGTGGAAACCTCTAGAAGGCAAAAGAATGTAATCCAAAGGTGGGTTTCGTGCCTCTTGGATTCCTTGGGTCCCAAGGAGTCCAAAGTTGCATAGAGAATGCAATAAGAAAAGAAAAGGTTAATTAAGTATATCTTTAGTAAGAAAGAAATTGAAATTAATGTTAAAATGTTGGAAATAAGTGGAAAAAGGTATAACTGAGTTATCCTTAGGGGAATTTCGTATCCCAAGGATTTCTAATGATAAAAGGATCCCCCAATAAAGAGGAAAGAAAGAGAAAATACCAAATTTGCAAAATAAGAATATAATGTGATGCATTATTAAGTAATTTTGTGATATTGAAAAAAAGAAAGTATTTTCTAATAAAGGAGAATAGGATTTCGTGTTTATGGAGTAAAAGGAAAGCATAAAAGATTCTAAGAGAAAGGGTTTTCAAATTTCCTAATTAACCATGAAATATGGTTACTAAAGGAATAGGTTAGGAGAGAGAAGATTTCTTCTCCTTGAAGGAATAGGTTTCCTTTAAAGGGTGGGACTTAGTTTCTCTTGAATGAACATCTTTGGACGTGGATATCCCCTCCCTATATAAGGGGTAAGGCCTAGGGCCAAGTCCAGAGAAACCCCACGCACATCTCTCTCTCTCTTATCCTTGTTTCCTACACACCAAACCCTAACTAAGAGGAACAACGAGAACCTAAAGCCACGAGGCAGAAAAAGAGAGTTGTACTGGTAGTTTGATACTTCGTGGTACCAGGGAGGAGCTTTGCCACCATGACCGCGCACTGAACCAGGTGCAGCAAGCGGCTGCATGACTGCAACTCTGTCCATGGGTTGCAGATCTGTGCAGCCCCAAACCAGCTGTGTTGAACGCGTTGTGGGTGGCGCCCCACGTGCGCGAGGTCGCTTCGGAGTTAGGGAAAGGTTTCTTGGTGAGGAGCACGACCAAGGGAGGAAGAACCGACCCGCACATGGCTGCAGGACGGACACAAGTGGCGGAGTTTAGCAGGCCTGACACTACCACCTCAACCGCGACCAGAGGGCTCCCCACATGCGCTGAGGCACGGCGGAGCCAGGGCAAGGGTTGGCGGCAAGAATTACGCTGTAGGAAGGAGGGGAGAAGCCGCCCATCACGGCTAGGGATACAAGACGACGCGCCCAGCAGCATCGCACGGAGGAAGATGAAGGCCCAGGGCCTTGGACCATTGTGCCCTTCGGGGGCTGAAGCAACGGCCGAACTAAAGGAGGGAAATATCGTCTTTTGATTATGTTTCCAAAACTGATCGCATAGCATGAGAATCGGACGATGTGGCGGCTTTTGGTTGGCCCAAAGTGAGTATTCTTACTAATTTCATAACTAATGATCTGTAGCTCGGATGACAAAAGTTTATACATGAATTTTGCTTAGAAAAATGACGAGAATCCATTAAAAATATATTTGAATCCTGATTCCCTGTGCAATTAGAAAAGTAATGCAATATATCAACTTTAATGTAGTAATGTTTAAAGAACCCTATTTTGGTATGATTAAAGTGATAAGTAGGATGATTAAAGTTGATATTAGCTTGTTAATCATAAAAGGGAACATTAGGAAGAAAAATGATGAAATTTGTATATAATTAGTTAATTTAGAGTTTCATATGCATGAATATACTTTAATGGTCCTTGAAACCCTAAGGTTGATTAATTTGACTATCAATGGCTTTAATTGATTAATTTCATGATTAAAGTTGGAATATGGTGAATCTAAGCTATTTCGAGCATTAAAGTTCCTAACTTGTGGATAAATACCCTAAATGTAATAATTAGGGTTTTCTCATGAATAAAAGGTGGAATTAATTGCAAATCAAGTTCATATGTGATTTGGATCGTAATGAACTATGAATTAATGATAAATGAGTATAATGATCTTGTCATGGATTAAAAGGATAAAAATAGTAGCTTTAATAAAAGAGGCTTAATGAGCTTAATTAATGGTTAATTATGCCTTTAATCCGGAATTGATAATTAGATGTGCAAATACTTAGGGTTTGTGACTAATTGCGTTAAATTAGGGTTTAAAATAGTAAAATATGAAGGGAAACCCTAATTGCAATGGAAACCCTAAAAATGGACTAGAAACCCTATGAAACGAACTAGATTTAATAGATCTTAATGACATGAGTAATAAAAGGAGATTGTATAATTGTTTCAGGATCTTATTGAATGCTTGCTTGCTCGTTGTTGTTTGGATTATTCCTGCACCTGAATCTACATGTACATGTAAGTGGTTACGCTTATGACTACCCGAATTAGTTTTCTGGGATTTTATCGATGTTTCCATCGTGGCTTGAATTAAACTGTTGGATGTATTTAATTCATGCAAAGTATAATGTGAATATGACTATCACATAAGAAATATGCCTACTAGCTCAGATCCTGGTCCCCTCTGTAGCTTAATGGGTTGACCTAGTAAATGGCTACCAATGGGGTAGGTCCATCATGTCACATTGAGTTAGAGATTGGACTACCTATGAGTAGTGCCATGCGAATCAACCCTTGATATTGATCTACCTGTTAGGTAGGATCATTTGGGGTCTAATAAGGATCTACCTAGAGAGAGGTAGTATCTCAATCTGCTGCAGGGACAACACAAAGATAGGGGATAGGAAAGGATTGAGTAGTATGGTTTAAATTGTAATCTTGGCTATTAAATGATAATTGGATGATTACTTTGTTATTAAGGTTGCATGATTATTGTTTCCCCCACATACCAGCTTCTTGCTGACTGACATTTTGTTTGTCGGCGTTTTAGGTACAAACGAAAAGAACAAATAGTAAAGTGACAGATGTAGAATTAATTGAGAAATAACGTGCATAGGAGGATTAGTTAGTTTAGCATCTTCATGGATAGAAGTTTAGAAATCCCAGTTTTTCCAAGGTAAGAACATTTTTATTTTTATACCAGTTTTCAGTTTAGTTAGTAAAGTTTATTAATTGTTATTGATTATTTGTTGAACCTTTGATCATGTTAATTGAATAACGGCTATGACCTTCAGGTCTCCCTTAATTGGGGGTTACCGAGAGGCTGGGTCGTTACAATTGGTATCAGAGCATAGGTTCCTCAATTAATCTTTAATAATTATTAAATTTTACAAATGTTGTAGAAACCAAAGGAGTTATTAGAGGATTGTCTGAAAGACTGAGGTGTCTAGAAAAGGATCACGTCTGGGGGTTGTCAATATTTTCCTCCACACCGCTAGTCAGAATACGAGGACTCCCGGATTGTGTGACTTCCTGGCCGATGTCTTAGGGTATGACTCGAAATAAGATACCTTTAGGACTCTCTCATCTTGTTCATCCCTTCTCAAGTCATTCTATTAAGGACCTTAAGGATTAGTGTTTTCTCTCTTCTCCTGACCCTCTTGAGGTATGGGTAAAGTTAATAAGGTCTAAGGAATCCTCCACCAAATTAATGAAAATCATGTAAATAAGATGTCATGAACATAAGCTTAATAGATTAAGCGCAAACTAAAGAATAGATACATTCTTAGGTCGTATGATACAAGTTGTAATCGCCCTCAGGAGAGGCCTGAGGATAGATCTCTTGTTAGGAGGATGAGTAGAGAAGGTTAGTCTGGGAGGTAGAGACCTCCATTAAAGGTAGAGACCTAGCACATCCCTTGAGGATGATGGTAACCCTAACCCTTAGTGAAGGTTAGAGAGAGAGATGACATGATGAGTTAGATGTCATGGTTGACCAAGTGTTTGGTTGGTCATGCCTTTGGGATGCCATAAGAGGGTAGATGACCTAGTACCTTTGGTGACCCAACCCTGGAGAGGGTCATGCATGCCATAGAAAAGGATAGCTCCTTCGTGGATGAGGCTAGAGGAGAACCTATAGTTACCCTATGGGCTTAGGCAAGTAGGGTATAGCTTGATGAAATCCTGGTTAAGAGATCATGATGGATGGCTTATGAAATGGGTATGGATGCTCTTGAGCCAAACATGAGTTGACCATAGGCTTCAACCACATAGGCGTATGCTTGTGAGCATGAGCCTTCATGGAGAAGGGACCTCTAGTAAGTATTGTTGGAGGTGGAATTAGCTCTAGAGAGAGGATGATGTTTCTAGTACCCAGGGTATAAGTGGTTACCTGCTGGATGAGATAAAGAGTGCCTTAGACCCTGAGGAGGTTTAAGTACCCTGTTGTGAGGTTTTATACCTATTTGAATGTCCTGGAGGCGGACTCAACTCTGAGGTGTTGCTCATATAAAAGGATCATGGGAGTACATGGCATACCTTGGACATGCTTGATTCGTGGTTAAGAGGTTGAGCATGTAGTTGGATATCCAAAGGTGAACCTAGGGTTCCTGTCTGAAGAAGGGAAGTGGTGTACCTAATGCTCATTATGGGAATTGAGTCTCTATAGTTTCGAGTATGGTACTCTTAGTGTATAGAGGAAAAAGGAAACCCTTAAGTTGAAGGTAGGTTGATGAACCCCTCACAACTAAGTGGGTCTAATGCTGAGGATGAGAACAAGTGTGACCTAGCATGGTTTAATAGGTGATCTCCTTATGCCTTAGTAGCTGATGGGTTAAGCATGCTCATGTGGATGTATACCCTAAACATAAGAACGTTTGTGATTGTTGTTATCAAGGTATAGTTTCCTTCCATCCGGGGAGAGGGACCCTTTGGTAGGGAGTTTACCAGTTGGTTGGCTATGAGGTAACCTAAGGAGGTTTCATAGGATCTTGAGAAGCTAAGTGAAGAGTACATGGCATGAGAATGAACCTGTAGACCCATATATATAGCCATCTCTAAAGGTGCATGTGGATGTGTTACCATGGAGGTAACCAGTATGGGGCATGACCATGGTAGGCAGTCGCCATGATCCCTGAGGAAGGATACAAGACAACCCAAGAATGATGATGATGGATTGGGTAAGGTTCTATGTTGGACATGTACTATAAAACAATCCTAAGTCTATCCTAGGGTCAGGTAGGGATAAGACCGATGGAAGAAGGAGTTGCCTAATTCCCTAGTTGCACATGACCATAGGGTCAGGAGGTAACAACTATCATTGTCCAAGGGCCATGGGTTAGGAGACTGATCACCTTCATGAACTCATGGGACCCAAAGGGCAGATGAGTAGGGCACTCTCAGGATGCATAAGGGAAAAGGGATGACCCCAAAAGTGTCAGCACCCTATATACCTAGAGGAGATGACCAAGGTTTGTGTGGTGATCTAAGTAGGTTCGATGACCAGTTTTCCATGAAACTAACTTTGATATCAAGATGACTGAGGAGTAGAGACATAAGTTGCACGTTTCAACTTAGTTTTAAAGGTGTACTGGCAAGGTGGGATGTACCATCTCTACTCCTGGAATGGTAAGAACTATGTATTTGGACGGCCGCCAAATGCTTATTTCTTCTAGTTATGGGAGTGAGAGATATGACAACACGCATGCCATACACCAAGGATAAAGATGATGTGCGTTGGAACATTGCTATGAGGTATGAGGACAGAGATGATAACATACCCTAGTGGAGCGAATTATACATGGATGGATTACAAACACTAAGAGGGATGAAGTAGTCACCTTATGAAGATGTTTTTATCATGAGATATGAGTCATACAAGGTTGAGTTTGATCACTATGAGGATGAGCTCGGAGTTTCTTGATGAAGACAAACTTAGAGTTTGAGATGAGATGATAAGTGGAATATGTGGCGATGTATGTCTTCAACATTACTTAACACCTAGGGAGGTGAAGTGGTAATGAATGCTCTGGTTGAGATATAGCTACCTAGGCTAAAAGAGGTTGAGGTTGCTCGGCTAACCCTATGTTTGGAAAGAGGATGTGTTTTGGCCAACACACATATGTAACAAGATATGTCGAACAAGTTCATGGTTGTTTGGTTAGCCAGTTTATTCCTTGATGTAGTAAAAGGAGGGTGATAGAAACTTAGATACACTTCTTTGGATAGGAAGGTAATAAAACCCTTTGAGAGGGGGTTAGGGTTTCCGAGGTATCAAGCTTGAGGAATCATAACAATATAGGAGGTTATGATGTACCTTGGTACCACAAAGATAGAAGAAATGGTATCACTCTAGATGCTTAAAACAAAGTTGCATGTAGCATGTGGCCATGCAACCTATGAGGTGGAGGACGAACACCAGTAACCCAGTGTATCAATATAGAGGATAAAAGAGTTCCAGAGAGGGAATGGAAGTTCACCGTTATGGAAGTTGTGGTAAGTCTCCCCTTGACCAAGGAAGGTCAAGATGCAATATGGGTTATGGTAGAATGCCTTACCTAGATTACATGAGATAGAAAGATTACTGTCACGGGACAGATTCGATTGAACTACTTATAAGAGAGAGATGGTTCAACTACACCATGATGCGAGTTCAAAAGTTCTTGGGTATGACCAAGGTTATCACGGAACCGGAATCCCAGTCCATGAATCAAACGTATACCAAAGGTGAAATGCGGAAGCATAAAGCTTAGCACACATGAACAAATAACAAGATAAATGCACCAACATAATCTCAACAATCAACAAGATATATTAAGAAACATCATTATATTACATGATTTGAATTACATATTCAAGAGTCACTGTGTACAAGTCTGCTCATGTATACTATATGTGGATCTTACAACAAGTACACCCAGCATAGCTCACCAAGCCCATCAACCTTCTAGCCATCTCTGAACCTAAAAACAACATACGAGAAATGGGTCAACACACGAGGTGTTGAGTATGCGCCCGAAAGATACACATATATATAAGCTTTGATAATTTTGAAAAGATTTCAAGACTAAACGAACAAGAATAAACATGTTAATTATTTAACAAATGCAAAACCATATTTTATGTCATTTCACTCCATTATATCAACAATATCAAACATGTTTAAGGCCTTTGAACAACTTCCCGTCGGAAGGGTCCGTAAGTGTGCTCAAGCTTAGCTAACCCTTTTATACGAGAGGGACCTCAAGGTCATAACCAAGAGCCCTTTATCAACAATATTATAATGGAGTTCCATATATATATGTGTTAAAGTTATAAAATAGACGAAGCAATCATCGAGTATGACATAGCAATACTACATGGCAATATTTGAGAAAATAGACAAACAAGCATACAATATATGTCTTTTCAAGCAAGAAAGCGGTAGTCATATAACTAGATAAGGCCCATACCTGATTTAGAGATTCTTAACTTAACACGTCCATTACCATCTAGTTCATAAGCCAACCTGATTAACAACAAGATTACATATATGCATTAGATTCTCATCATTAACCCTAATTAGATGCATTTTAGGGTCTTGGCCAAGATAGGTTCCAAGTTTACTTATTAGTTCATTAGATGATCGTGTACTGGTTTAGAGGTCATCATGTGGGTGTGGTTCAAGTTTCATATCATTTTCAAGGTTTCATGTGGACATGCCAAGGTTTAGGATATTTATACTCAGATTAGGTCACTAGACTCATAATAGAGTAAAGTTCAACATTATAGTCCAAAGGAGGCACATAAGTCCAATTTAGGTCATTCATGAACAAAGGGTTGATCAAGACTCTCATTAGAGCCACAAGAGAAAAAGATTTACTAATTCAATGCTTAGGAGGCTATAAGTATATCAAAGATTCAAACTTCATCATAATCATGCATTAAAGTCCATGAATAAGCTACAACATGAATTAGGGACAACCATGGATCAAAAGGGGAGCTTAGGAGTTCAACTTGGTTCAAGGTGGATAAATATTACTGATTTCATGATTATGAGAGTGAATAGTCATTAAAGGTGCAAGATTGATCATAACAATGAATAAATGTTCTCAAACATGACCAATGTTAGTATTTTCAAGAAATCAGGAACAAATATTTGACTTAGGGTCTGGGACTAGGCCCAAAGTGTAGGTCTCGTCGAGTTGATCGATTTGATATATTGGTTTGCATATTTTGGATAAAAGAACTAGGAGATATGCATTTTTCACGTTCATATTAAAAATATATGAAAATCAAGCATTTGGAACTTAGGCGTGTCACCTCATCCAGATAGCAGTAGATCTGGGTTGTTGATCATCGATCTGATGACTAGATAGGGGCACACTTGTCCATGGGGCATGGCCCGCTGGTTCAGGGCAGTTCACTATTGCACTGGTTGAACTGGGTCTGGGTCGATGAGACGACTGCCCGCTCGCCCCGCCCCCCTCCTTCGTCGTTCTCTCTGTTCCAAATAAGGGAGGAACAGGGGCGACGCTTACAACACCCTGCACCTGCTGGCGGAGAGGGGAAAAAGAGCACAAGGCTTGGGGTGGCTTCCGGGGGTGCCGCCTGTTCTCAACTTGGTCTGCGGCCTCGTTGGCGCCTGAGGTTGCTGCCCACAGCTGGAGGACCACCTCCACAACCTTGCAACCAAACGGAAAAGAAGAGGTGAGGGGAGAGGTTGCTCAGGGAAGGAGGAGCTCTGGCGGCCAACCTGAGCACGGAGACAAGGGCAAGTCGTGTGGAGTGGACGACTAGGGCTGACGGCGCCCTGGAGGTGCGAGTAGCAGTCGTTCATTGGCTGCGGCAGCACTCTGGGTAGAGCGTCTGGCCGTGAGCAGTGAGGGGAGAAGGAAAGTGGCGGCACTAGAATACTAGGGACAAAGGGAGAAGGGCAAACAAGGGAGGAGGGGGCTTAAGCGAGAGGGTTTTTATAGGACTTGGGGCTACGTTTAGGGTTTGCGTTCAAAGGTAGATGTGTCTTCAATGCTTTCCAGATATGGTTGGAGGAGAGGGATGACTCTCTAGTCGATCGCTTATTTCCCTTTTGGGAAGAAGGAACAACTAGTAGATGGGCCGCACGTCTATGATATTGGGCCCGATAAGGTTTGCAACTCAACAAGGAAAATTAAAACATGTACAAAATGAGTCAAAATTTCAAATACCCATATCTTGGGCTAGGATGGTCCAAATGAGGTATTTTTTGTACCGTTGGGAAGATAAATGAACACTCTATATTTTGAAACATATTATAGAGCAAGGTGATCATACTAATGAGGTTCAAGATTATTTAAAAACTAGTGAATCATTAAATAGTGAAAATTATATCAAGAGAGGAAATCAAATGTACACATTGTGAACTTGATCATTATAGTGGCCAAATTAGAAATGCTCAACCCTCCAATTATGAAATTGACATCCAATTCAGTAATGGGCCACTTTATGAGAGAGGAACCTATCATTTGAGGAGAGAGAAAAGGTCAGGTTATCACATCCTTCCCTCCTTAAAAGAAATTTTGTCCTCGAAATTTATCCAGGATCATAAACAAGAGTCATGGTAAAAGCCATCAGGTCTAGGTATTCCACCATGATTTTCAAGGTATTGCACACAATGGGATGCACACTAGGCAGTCATCATCAAGGGTGAACTCATATAGATCATATATGTGTTAATTCATGTTTTATCACATAATGACATCATTATGGCATTAGAGTTTTCCATCACCTAGTATCCATACCTTAGGATTTTTGGTTCATATCTTCATGCATGATTTTTCTTTCCCCAAAATTGCTACCAAATCTAATCATTTATATTCTTTTTTTTTAATCTAAAATTAGACAGTTTATCATCATGTTTATTCAAGCTGAGATCTCTAGACATTATCATATCAAGTTCATGATTCCCACTCTACATATTTTATGTATGGTATGATTTCGTGTTAGGTCTAGCTTATGTGAGTGACTCATCTAGCATATATTAGTTTTTTTTTAAACATAAGTGAGATATTCCATGTATCAAGAATCATTCGAGGAACAACATTATCATCAATATCGAGGTTTTGTAACTTTCTCACTTGTATCTAGAAAGAGCTTCACAATCTCAAGCCACTCAATCTAAGACATATATGTGTCCAACAAGACATGTTAACCACAAACTTCTACCTGTAATAAAATTACTACCCATCTTTTGAGAAATAAGGGTAACCACTAGACTCCTTTACATACAATTACTAACCCGAGTATGAGGCTCATCATGGATATCACACATCATATACATCATCTTGGGTCTTGGGACATCTCCCTCACCTATATATCAAGCATCAAATATTCAATTGCCTCTTTCTCTAGGGTTATATATTTTCATAGGACATCTAGGGTTCAACATTTTCAAGGAAACTATCCACTAGGTCAATCAACTCATATACATAGAAGTATTCTAGCTAGGGACTCGTCATCAAGTATTTCATCATTCATATTATTCAACATTTCAAATATTTTGGAGTTTAGGTACTCTAACCTTTTCCCGATACGGGTCAACTCATATCAACATGTCACCCTATTCATATGTCCCATGCTAGAGGTCTTCCTTTGTAAAGAGATTGAGGCTCGTGTTGGTCTCAAACTAAATATCACATATCATATCCCCTCATGTACAGGACTAGGTACAAGCAAGCATTTCCACCCACTATCTATGTTTAGCACATCAACCAAGTGGTATGTATCATACAAGGTGCTAGGTTTAGCTAGGGTTGCATGGTCAAACTCATCTCATATCGTCAAACATACTTAACCTTCCTCAAACATCTTGGGTCCTATAAAACATCAACATCATCATCAATATCATTATCATCATCTTAGGTTTCTAGGCTACTTACTTGCCTAACTTATATCATGGCTCTAGACAACTCTAGAGACTATAACTATCATCTAACTCTCTCATCTAGACTTGATGTTACATCTGTTACTCTAAGGTTGCATGGAAACTCACTACCTTTCTACGTGTGGTAACATTTTTCATATGTACATATAATAATACTTGAAATATGTTTTCTCCAATGTTTAAACAGGAGATAAAAACTACCATACTCCATTCGAATAAAACCAAAACCAAAATGAGTTACCACACTCATGAGGCAGTCTAGTATCATGACACCTAGAGAACTAGTAAGAACATGGTGCACACTTGTGTAGACATCCTAAGCACATGTCGCGAATCATGTCAAGGGAAATAATTTACACAAGTCTACACCTAGTTCTAGAACATCTAGGTTCTAACCTAGAGGCTAAGTCAACCTAGTCCACAAGGATATTATTAAGTTTCTAGGGTTGAGATGTAGGGTGAGTTTAGTTTGTGTTTCATGTGAGCAATGTTTGGTGTAGTTATTGTTCATGCTCTGATACCATCTCTCACGGAGCCGGAATCCCAGTCCATGAACCAAACGTATACCAAAGGCGAAATGCGGAAGCATAAATCTTAGCACACATGAACAAATAACAAGATAAATGCACCAACATAATCTCAACAATAAACAAGATATATTAAGAAACATCATTATATTACATGATTTGAATTACATATTCAAGATTCACTGTGTACAAGTCTGCTCATGTATACTATATGTGGATCTTACAACAAGTACACCCAACATAGCTCACCAAGCCCATCAACCTTCTAGCTATCTCTGAACCTAAAAACAACATACGAGAAATGGGTCAACACACGAGGTGTTGAGTATGGGGCCGAAAGATACACATATATATAAGCTTTGATAATTTTGAAAAGATTTCAAGACTAAACGAACAAGAATAAACATGTTAATTATTTAACAAATGCAAAACCATATTTTATGTCATTTCACTCCATTATATCAACAATATCAAACATGTTTAAGGCCTTTGACCAACTTCCCGTCGGAAGGGTCCGTAAGGGTGCTCAAGCTTAGCTAACCCTTTTATACGAGAGGGACCTCAAGGTCATAACCAAGAGCCCTTTATCAACAATATTATAATGGAGTTCCATATATATATGTGTTCAAGTTATAAAACAGACGAAGCAAACATCGAGTATGACATAGCAATACTACATGACAATATTTGAGAAAATAGACAAACAAGCATACAATATATGTCTTTTCAAGCAAGAAAGCGGTAGTCATATAACTAGATAAGGCCCATACCTGATTCAAAGATTCTTAACTTAACACGTCCATTACCATCTAGATCATAAGCCAACCTGATTAACAACAAGATTACATATATGCATTAGATTCTCATCATTAACCCTAATTAGATGCATTTTAGGGTCTTGGCCAAGATAGGTTCCAAGTTTGCTTATTAGTTCACTAGATGATCTTGTACTAGTTTAGAGGTCATCATGTGGGTGTGGTTCAAGTTTCATATCATTTTCGAGGTTTCATGTGGACATGCCAAGGTTTAGGATATTTATACTCAGATTAGGTCACTAGACTCATAATGGAGTAAAGTTCAACATTATAGTCCAAAGGAGGCATGCACATAAGTACAATTGAGGTCATTCATGAACAAAGGGTTGATCAAGACCCTCATTAGAGCCATAAGAGAAAAAGATTTACTAATTCAATGCTTAGGAGGCTATAAGTATATCAAAGATTCAAACTTCATCATAATCATGCATTAAAGTCCATGAATAAGCTACAACATGCATTAGGGACAACCATGGATCAAAAGGGGAGCTTAGGAGTTCAACTTGGTTCAAGGTGGATAAATATTACTGATTTCATGATTATGAGAGTGAATAGTCATTAAAGGTGCAAGATTGATCATAACAATGAATAAATGTTCTCAAACATGACCAATGTTAGTATTTTCAAGAAATCAGGGAACAGATATTTGACTAAGGGTCTGGGACTAGTCCCAAAGTGTAGGTCTCGTCGAGTTGATCGATTTGATATATTGGTTTGCATATTTTGGATAAAAGAACTTGGAGATATGCATTTTTCAAGTTCATATTAAAACTATATGAAAATCAAGCATTTGGAACTTAGGCGTGTCACCTCATCCAGATAGCAGTAGATCTGGGCCGTTGATCATGGATCTGATGGCTAGATAGGGGCACGCTTGTCCTTGGGGCATGGCCCGCTGGTTTAGGGTGGTTCACTACTGCACTGGTTGAACCGGGTCTAGGTCGATGAGACGACTGCCCGCTTGCCCCGCCCCCCTCCTTCGTCTTTCTCTCTGTTCCAAACAGGGGAGGAACAGGGGCGATGCTTACAACACCCTGCACCTGCTGGCGGAGAGGGGAAAAAGAGCACAAGGCTTGGGGTGGCTTCCGGGGGTGCCGCCTGTTCTCAACTTGGTCTGCGGCCTCGTTGGCGCCTGAGGTTGCTGCCCACAGCTGGAGGACCACCTCCACAACCTTGCAACCGAACGGAAAAGAAGAGGTGAGCGGAGAGGCTTCTCAGGGAAGGAGGAGCTCTGGTGGCCGGCCTGAGCACGGAGACAAGGGCAAGTCATGTGGAGTGGACGACTAGGGCTGACGGCGCCCTAGAGGTGCGAGTAGCATCCGTTCATTGGCTGCGGAAGCACTCTGGTTAGAGTGTCTGGCCGTGAGCAATGAGGGGAGAAGGAAAGTGGCAGCACGAGAATACTAGGGACAAAGGGAGAAGGGAAAACAAGGGAGGAGGGGCTTAAGCGCGAGGGTTTTTATAGGACTTGGGGCTAGGATTAGGGTTTGCGTTCAAAGGTAGATGCGTCTTAAATGCTTTCCAGATATGGCTGGAGGAGAGGGATGACTCTCCAGTCGATCACTTATTTCCCTTTTGGGAAGAAGGAACAACTAGTAGATGGGCCGCATGTCTATGATATTGGGCCCGATAAGGGTTTCAACTCAACAAGGAAAATTAAAACATGTACAAAATGAGTCAAAATTTCAAATACCCATATCTTGGGCTAGGATGGTCCAAATAAGGTATTTTTTGTACCGTTGGGAAGATAAATGAACACTCTATATTTTAAAACATATTATAGAGCAAGGTGATCATACTAATGAGGTTCAAGATTATTTACAAACTAGTGAATCATTAAATAGTGAAAATTAGATCAAGAGAGCAAATCAAATGTACACATTGTGAACTTGATCATTATAGTGGCCAAATTAGAAATGCTCAACCCTCCAATTATGAAATTGACATCCAATTCAGTAATGGGCCACTTTATGAGAGAGGAACCTATCATTTGAGGAGAGAGAAAAGGTCAGGTTATCACAAAGGTTCACTTCCATAAGGTGGAAAAAGATACATGAAGAACTAAATGTTAGCATAGTTTATCACCCCTAGCTAATGGTTGGTATGGTCCAAACTAGAGGGTCTGATGAGAGTAAGTGCACTTGTTCAGGGTGATACATAGAGACAGTTCTTAATATGTGATGTTAACCACCATAGCCTTTATCGGGATGAAAGAAGTTCTAGAAGGAGGTTGTGTCGGTCACCACTTCATTAAGATGATGTTGGTGAACGAGGCCTCATAAAGGTCAGAAAATAACCACAATGTGTGCAGATGAAGTCGCTTTGATAGTGAAATGGCTTAGAGAGAGCCCAGTGGTGACAAAGTCGTGATCTGATGCAAAGCAGACTGACATGCAGTTCACTATGGGAGAGTATGTAATGTGAAAATCCGACCCCTCTAAGCTTTAGCTGAGAAAGCTGAGTCCCCGATATATGGGTCCATTTGATATGGATTGGTGGAGATGGTTGTGTTTAGCCTTATTCCTCAAGATAACTTGATGAATAAATGTGCTCCATGAGTCTGATCTAGAGCACTATGTGAGGTACCCAAGCCATGTGTTAAGCCCTGAACCTATTCATCTTTTGAGAGGCTGAAATGTCCTGAGTCACCTATGAGGGTACGCTATACCAAGGTAAGAAAGAACTCAGATGGAATAATATGAGATAATAAAGGTTCTTGGGAAGCACCATGGAAAGGGTGAAACCACATGGGAGCCATGATGGACATATGAAAGGCTTATCCTATTTGTTTGCTTGCTTGATGGAATTTTGAGGGCAAAATTCTTATAAGAGGGGAAGGATGTTACAACCCCGAATTTTGGGTTCCTTTGGTGAGAAATGTAATTTCTCACATTAAAGATAGTGGAACAAATAATGAAATAATTTGTTTTGAATAAATGATCTTCATTTACAATAGCCTTGATGGTTTTATTGTGGGCTTTATTGGCTATTGGGCCCAAATAATGAGGAAATTCAATTAATAAAGGAATAATTGAAAAGAAAGATGTGGAAACCTCTAGAAGGCAAAATAATGTAATCCAAAGGTGGATTTCCTACCTTTTGGATTCCTTGGGTCCCAAGGAGTCCAAAGTTGCATAGAGATTGCAATAAGAAAAGAAAAGGTTAATTAAGTATTTCTTTAGTAAGAAAGAAATTGAAATTAATGTTAAAATGTTGGAAATAAGTGGAAAAAGGTATAACTGAGTTATCCTTAGGGGAATTTCGTATCCCAAGGATTTCTAATGATAAAAGGATCCCCCAATAAAGAGGAAAGAAAGAGAAAATACCAAATTTGCAAAATAAGAATATAATGTGATACATTATTAAGGAATTTTGTGATATTGCTAAAAAGAAAGTATTTTCTAATAAAGGAAAACAGGATTTCGTGTTTATGGAGTAAAAGGATTTCGCGGAGCCAGGGAAAGGGTTGGCAGCAAGAATCACGCTGTAGGAAGGAGGGCAGAAGCCACCCATCGCGACTAGGGCTACAGGATGACGCGCCCAACAGCATCGCGCAAAGGAAGATGGAGGCCCAGGGCCTTGGACCATTGTGCCCTTCGCGGGCTGAAGCAACGACCGAACTAAAGGAGGGCAATATCGTCTTTTGATTATGTTTCCAAAACTGATCGCATAGCATGAGAATCGGAGGACGTGGCGGCTTCTGGTTGGCCCAAAGTGAGTATTCTTACTAATTTCGTAACTAATGATCTGTAGCTCGGATGACAAAAGTTTATACATGAATTTTGCTTAGAAAAATGAGGGGAATCCATTAAAAATATATTTGAAGCCCGATTCCTTGTGCAATTCGAAAAGTAATGCAAGATATCAACTTTAATGTAGTAATGTTTAAAGAACCCTATTTTGATATGATTAAAGTGATTAGTAGGATGATTAAAGTTGATATTAGTCTGTTAATCATAAAAGGGAACATTAGGAAGAAAAAGGATGAACTTTGTATATAATTAGTTAATTTAGAGTTTCATATGCATGAATATACTTTAATGGGCCTTGAAACCCTAAGGTTGATTAATTTGACTATCAATGGCTTTAATTGATTAATTTCATGATTAAAGTTGGAATATGGTGAATCTAAGCTATTTCGAGCATTAAAGTTCCTAACTTGTGGATAGATACCCTAAATGTAATAATTAGGGTTTTCTCATGAATAGAAGGTGGAATTAATTGCAAATCAAGTTCATATCTGATTTGGATCGTAATGAACTATGAATTAATGATAAATGAGTATAATGATCTTGTCATGGATTAAAAGGATAAAAATAGTAGCTTTAATAAAAGAGGTTGTAACATCCCAGGATATGAGGCCTCGGATAACATGATCTTAAAAGGAATGATTGGACTACCCATATCACCAAGGTGCACCTCCTTTTCAGGGAGCCCATCTCTAAAGAACTCAATAGTTAAGCGTGCTCAGCTTGGAGTAGTACTAGGATGGGTGACCAGTCGGGAAGTTGATCCTGGCTTGCGCGCCAGTGTGGAAAAAGTGCGCAGTTAAGGCTAGTGGTGGTCTGTAGGGCCAGTCGTCATTCCTGAAACTCTACTAGGGCCTAGGGCAGTGGGCTCGGGCGTTACAAATGGTATCAGAGCCATAACCCCTCCAGTAGGTGGGGCCCACATGGGCATGTGGCATGCCAGTCTTGAGCCGTGCGGTCCAGGAAAGTTGCAAAGGGCTATCCGTAGAGATGAGATGGAGCCACCCTTGCGCTGGTAGCCGTGGACGGGAGTTGGGTGTCCATGGGCCATTGCGGGTCTGCACTGAAATGGGGTCAGATTATGAGGCCATATAGTTGAGCCTTGACGAGGACGTCAAGAGTCTAAGTGGGGGAGATTGTAACATCTCAGGATATGAGGCCTCGGATAACATGATCTTAAAAGGAATGATTGGACTACCCATATCACCAAGGTGCACCTCCTTTTCAGGGAGCCCATCTCTAAAGAACTCAATAGTTAAGCGTGCTCAGCTTGGAGTAGTACTAGGATGGGTGACCAGTCGGGAAGTTGATCCTGGCTTGCGCGCCAGTGTGGAAAAAGTGTGCAGTTAAGGCTAGTGGTGGTCTGTGGGGCCAGTCGTCATTCCTGAAACTCTACTAGGGCCTAGGGCAGTGGGCTCGGGCGTTACAGAGGCTTAATGAGCTTAATTAATGGTTAATTATGCCTTTAATCTGGAATTGATAATTAGATGTGGAAATACGTAGGGTTTGTGATCAATTGCATTAAATTAGGGTTCAAAATAGTAAAAGATGAATGGAAACCCTAATTGCAATGGAAACCCTAAAAATGGACTAGAAACCCTAAGAAACGAACTAGATTTAATAGATCTTAATTACATGAGTAATAAAAGGAGATTGTATAATTGTTTCAGGATCTTATTGAATGCTTGCTTTCTCGTTGTTGTTTGGATTATTCCTACACCTGAATCTACATGTACAGGTATGTGGTTACGCTTATGACTACCCGAATTAGTTTTCCTGGATTTTATCGATGTTTCCATCGTGGCTTGAATTAAACTGTTGGATGTATTTAATTCATGCAAAGTATAATGTGAATATGACTATCACATAAGAAATATGCCTACTAGCTCAGATCTTGGTCCCCTCTATAGGTTAATGGGTTGACCTAGTAAATGGCTACCAATGGGGTAGGCCCATAAGGTCATTGAATGACTTAGTAAATGGCTACCAATGGGGTAGGTCCATCAAGTCACATTGAGTTAGAGATTGGACTACCTATGAGTAGTGCTATGTGACTCAACCCTAGATATTGATCTACCTGTTAGGTAGGATCATGCAGGGTCTAATAAGGATCTACCTAGAGAGAGGTAGTATCTCAATCCGCTGTAGGGACATCACAGAGATAGGGGATAGGAAAGGATTGAGTAGTATGGTTTAAATTGTAATCTTGGTTGTTAAATGATAAATGGTTGATTACTTTGTTATTATGGTTGCATGATTATTGTTTCCCCCACATACCAGCTTCTTGCTGACTGACGTTTTGTTTGTCGGTGTTTTAGGTACAAATGAAAAGAACAAACAGTAAAGTGACACATGTAGAATTAATTGATAAATAACATGCATAGGAGGATTAGTTAGTTTAGCATCTTCATGGATAGAAGTTTAGAAATCCCAGTTTTTCCAAGGTAAGAAAAGTTTTATTTTTATACCAATTTTCAGTTTAGTTAGTAAAGTTTATTAATTGTTATTGATTATTTGTCGAACCTTTGATCCTGTTAATTGAATAACGGCTCTGACCTTCGGGTCTCCCTTAATTGGGGGTTACCGGGAGGCTGGGTCGTTACACCTAGGGTCCTTGGAAGGGGAGGAGGAAGCTCCCTTGAGCTACTACCATCGACAGCCTTAGGGCTGCGCAGGGTTGATGAAGGGGGGCGGCGTTGGACAATTATGCCCCTCCTGAGCGTGAAGGAGCAGTCTGCGGCCCGGGGGTATAAGTGACAATTCATTATAACTCAAATCCAACCTATAAGGTATGTGCATGGGAGTGAGTTGCCTACATGGCACCTCCGTATTGGTCCATATGTGTTTATCTTACAAAAATTGTATCTTATTATTGGTAGCTCAAATTGATACATGTAATGTATTAATTTTGCTCAGAAAAATGTGAGGAATCCATTAAAAATAGTTTTAGAAGATAATTCCTCTTGCTATTCGAAAAGTAGTGGAAGTTATAAAATTTAATGCTTTAATGATTAAGAAACTCTATTTTGAGATGATTAATGTATTCAGTAGGGTTTAATGGATGATTAAAGTTGATATTAACCTATTAATTATAAAAAGGTACATTAAGAACAAAAAGGATGAATTTTGCATGTAATTGGATTAGTTTAGAATTCCATGTACATAAACGAGCTTTATTGGGCCTTGAAACCCTAATATTAGTAATTATGACTCTTAATGGCTTTAATTGTTCAAATTCATGAATAAAGCTGAGATATGATGGTTCTAAGCCATTTTGAGTATAAAGGTTCCTAATTGTGGATAAATATACTTCATATGGAAATTAGGGTTTTTTTAATGGATAAAGGTGGAATTAATGATAAATAGATTTCATATGTGAATTAGATCATAATGAACTATGAGTTGTTAATCCAGAAGGAACCAAAGATGATAATTAGGCTTAACGATCATGGAATGACTTAAAAGGATAAAAAAGGTAGTTTTAATGTAAAAGAGGCATACTGGACTTAATTGATGGCTAATTGTGCCTTTAATCCGAAATTAGGGTTATATGTTAAAAGGTAACCTTAATATCTTTCTTGAGAAGTAGATGAGATAATTAGGGTTTAAAATAGCAAAAATGAAGAGAAACCCTAGTTGCAATGGAAACCCTAAAATTGGACTAGAAACCCTAGGAAGCGAGCTAGGTTTAATAGATCTTAATGGCATGATCAATGATAGGAAATTGTATGCATATTTTAGGATCACTTTGTGTGCTTGCTTGCTTATTGGAATTCTTTCATTGATTGGATTAGTTCTATCTCAAATCATCCTGACAGGTATGTGGTTAATTATGGTTAATCACATTAGTTTCCCAAAGAGTTTCTCGGATGATTGATCGCATTGAATGCAACTTATCAGTTTTGATGTTCATACTTGCAAATCATAAAGTCACTATGATTATCACGATAATAATAGAAGTGTGTATTCTTGCACCTACATGCCACCCTAATGGATGATGCCAAAGGTCAAGCCCAGGAAGGAAGAACAATGGGCACCATGAGTGGTGACCCTAGACACCAAGCTCGGGATTGAGAAGGTGGTCTTTATAGAATGACTAATGGGCACTATGAGAGGTGACCCCAGGAACCAAGCTCGGGATTGAAAAGGTGGCCTTCAGTCATTAGAAAAAGAGAAACCCTAAGGAGGGTATGCTAGGGTTCAGGAAAAAGCGGTGGAGAATGTCACATTGAAAGCGTAAATTGGTTTGTTAATTAACTTCATTGTGGTATATGGATTGTTAGCCATATTTGTGAAATTTTGGTTGTCCCCACATACTGACATATTTCGATATGCTGACTGACATTTTGTTTGTCGGCGTTTTAGGTACAAGATTGAAAAGGAAAAATAGTAAAGTGGCATATGTGGAATTAAATAAGAATTAAAGTATAAAGGAGGATTAGTTAGAATAGACTCCAGATGTGGATAGAAGTAGATATCCATGTTTTTGAAAAATGTATGCAAAGTTTTATTTTTATACCAGTTTTCATTTTAGTCTGGTAGAATTTGATAATTATTATTGATTATTTGTCGAACCTTTGATCCTATTAATTGGGATAATGGCTCTGACCTGTTGGTCTCCCTTAATTGGGGGTTACTGGGAGGCGGGGTTGTTACATCATGTCTCCTATCAACCCAACACAATTATGATCGTAGTAAGCATTCATGAACACTCAACTATCATTTCCCATTTTCCATTTTCCCTATGGATGGCTCAACTGATGTACCCAATAGACCTTCATCAGATCTCACAAGTGTGACTGCATCTCACTAACTCTGTGCCTCTTCGACCAAGCTATGTTTTCCTTTGGACTCACCATGCCTTATAGAATGTTTCCCAAGCTTTTTGGGCACATAACCACCTTTTCTCCCTAGTTTCCAGTCTATAAGGGGTTCCCCTATTTCCGCCTCTCTTTGTGCTTCTCCTCATGCTCCAAGGCATGTACAAACTCACTTATCTTCTCAAAAACCTTGTCAGAAGTTGACCAAGCAATTGATGGTTGCGGAACTGCATGAAAATGCGAGTTGATCAGAGTAGCATCTCAACTTATTTCTCCTGGTTCGAATCTCAAGCCATGGTTTGTAGGGAGCAACAAACCATGTTGTCATTTGAACTTGGTGCCCCCGGGATGTTAATCACCCTATTATTGTTGCAAGGATAACAAGGGTATTCCAGTTCCTATTTTCTATTTTTGTGAGTTCTGATAAATAAGTCAAAATGGCAAGATTGTCCCCGCCTAACTGATTAAATGGAACACATGGCTAAAGTGATTTAGTACTTCCGCATTCCATTTACACCAGATTAATCATTTATTTAAATGGATGTCAGTAAATGGTTTCCTGGATTCTAATTGGTCAATTTTATAGTATCCATAGTAAATCATAGGATTCTCAAAAAAATGCAAATAAATAGTCATTGGAAAGGGTTTTTCAATGGAAAAAATAATTTTAAGGCTTTGATGTCATGATTTGCCTTTTCATTTTGATGTTTTAGTAGAAACACTGATTTGAATTATGAAACCCTATTTATGTACCATATATGATTTATGTGTTCTAATCCAACCTAGTTTTCCTTAGTTAATGATGTTGATTAGTGAGCCTAACCCCAATGCAATCAAACCCTAATCAACCCTAATTCAACCTATGATACATACAAGGTATTTATTAATGATGTTTATCACTAGGTTTTAGAGCTGAATCAAGACAAGAGGAAGTTTGACCTAATATTGCTCAAGGATCAAGAGAGACCATCTTTGACTCAAATTTGCTCCACGTAAACGGGCCATGCCACTAAGCACAAGTAGTTATGATTGTTTGTGTGTTAAGTACAAAGTACACATTATCATTGCAAGTTTAATGTTTTTATCATGATCATTTCATATTATTTCTTGATGATTGGTATATGTTATGTCCAATGGTTTAAATGTTCATTATGCTTAAAGTTTATGACTAATTACTCATGAAGTTAATGTTAATGTTCAGAAGGAAGTAATCCCATCATGTTAAGAGATCATGTTCAAGAGGGAGATATCCTATCATGTTAAGTTCAAGAATCATGATTATGTTAATGTTAATGTCATGTTAATGATCAAGTTAATTGGAATTGAACTAGTCTTCTCAAGGGGTCGTTAAAGGCTTTCCTAGCATCAAGGGATTTCCTAGCAATCATGTGCTCCTAAGTGGGAATTATCGAGGGATGTGTATATTTTATATTCAATTATTCATGTTAATAATGATTCAATAATGTTTATATCTAATTCATGTCAAGTTTTCTTACATGTCAATTATATTTACTTTGCTCATATTATAAAGTGCCATTATTATTTACTGATGTGTTGTTTTTCCCATTTACATTGTTGGGGACGCAATGTCACTAGGAATTGGAGCAAGTAAGGACTCAAGAGGAGCAAGCATGGACTAGAAGACCTACAAGAGTTAACTGGTGGGGTTCCATCCATACTAGGCGAGCCAATCATGTTTACCTATATGAATAGCTTGCCATGTTTAGAAATGTTTAATATATCATATTCGAAGAAGAATGTATGAATCTCAATGTTGAATTGTGTTTATTTGCTATGATTTCATTTATGAGAAAACCCACTTCAAGATGAAAGATTCCACTCAGTTTTATTATATATCATATGGAGGGGTGTTGCATTAATGGTATCGAAGCCAATAAATGGATGGCCACCAGGAGGCAATCTGATTCACACGTTCTAACACTAGAATGAATATATGAGATTAGGGTTTAGAGAAAGATCCTCAAATATAAAAATAAACCTCTGAAATATGACCTAAAATTAGTATATTTTCCAACTTATAAGAGATAGCAATGTTAGAGATAAATGCTTATCTAGTTTACATCCAAAGTATTAACCTAACCCTAGCTAATGATAGAGCCCTTCCATTGTCATTGGTTATGCCCACCCAATTGAGAATAGAAGGGAATTGTCGTGATAATTAGACCTTTGATGCATTTATCCTTCTTAGTAGTTCATGTGGTATGGGACACATGTATTAGTAGGTTAGTGGGAGGTAGCATGATAGCATCCCACATCCTTGGGTATGTGCATGATAACCACATATCTAGGAATGTGGTAGGTACCTGAAGAACTAAGGGTAGATAGACACCTACGCTTGATGTTATAAAGTTATTACAAGTAAAAGGTAGGTGCCCTAAGTATAAATATGGGTTGAGTTTCATAAACCCTACGCACAAGTTGAGAACATAAAGAATGATGTAATAATAAGTTTATGTCAACTTTAACCTTTTTATCAATTGTATTCACTTTTCATGCAAACTTTAGTATGCTTTTATTGAATGAACAAATAAAAAAAATCCTAACGTTGGTAGTAACCTAGAAAATTTTGAGGATGAAATTTATTTTAAGGTGGGTAGAATTGTCACATCTGATTTTTTAAAGATAATTTAAAATTTTAGATTGGGGTATTCTTAAATGACAATAGTTGAGTATTTTCATGCAAAAGACCATGAAATTATACTCCTTATAGAATAATAAAGTAAGGAAGTAATATGGGGCTTAAAATAGTTTTCTTCTTATTCACATTAACATAATATGTCGAATACATGTATTTTCACTTATCTCTCTCCTATGAGGTAATATTCCCATTAAAGCTTAAAAATGGAACTTGAAAATAGGATATTTGTTAATCATACCATTTTTAGAGTCAAGAGGAACACTTATGAAGAGATATTACAATTCATTATAAATGTTATGTTCATAATTTAAGATAACGACTTTTAATGCATTTATTGACACATATTGGACAAAACAAAAATCTATGGATATAGGAAGGATCTAGACCCCTTCTGTGACAAGTGGTTCAAATTTTGTAGCATTTTGTCTTTATTTGACCCTCTAAATGAAATAAATGAGTTTCCATATAGTTTTAATAGGGATTAATCAGACATTTCTTTAATTGTACTGATTTGACTAAAGTTCCTCCCTAGCATACATCCTTTTCATTCTTTCCATTTGTGCGCACATCGCCAACTATCCATGATGGATCTGATGGCTGTGGCATTATCATCTAGCTCTAGACGTTTCACTGATCTGAACGTGATACCATGTTTTCTTTCACCAATCTCTAACCTCCTCATTACTCAATGGTTTTGTGAGGTTTCTAGATGATGGATCTCACCTCTCTCTCCCAAATTGGTTGATCATTTACTCATCTTCTCCTTTGACCTATGTACAAAATGCCCAAATGAGTGTTGGTATGTATGCCCTGAGAGCCAATCATGGGATGATTGGTGGGATACATTAAGATTGATTTGATAAACATCAAAGGCAAGCTTCCAATTCTTTCTGGTTCAGTCATATGAGATAGTGATAGAACAGATTGAATGTCTAGAGAATGACAGTACTCAATGACGTATGCCTTCAGGTTCATGACCTGAACGATGAGATCATACGGATGCTAAGAGTTTGTACATTCTTGATATGTCCCTAGTTGGATGTCATAGTGGAAGGTAGATAGACAACTATGACACACAAGACTAGATTGTGGTGTTGGTTGATGACAGAATTTCATTAGTCATGATATAGAGATATCAAACCAAACACATAGGTACTTGTTAGAGAACAAGGTACCGGACAGACCCACCGTGAGTTTGACACATGGAACCATGAGATGGTAGTCACAGTCAGTACTCACAGTGATGGTGGTGAATGTGATTCTTAGACCTGAAATCACTGCACTCAACACATGTCGTTGGGCACACTTTGACATCATCAAACGCAGTACTGAAACATGGGTTGTTATAAAGGTGATGATTGGGTGGCTTTGACACATGGGGCTTTTGAGGGGTGAGTGATAGATATGGGATTTTTCCCTCCTGAGGGAGTTTGATATCCAAGGCCACTTGATGAGTAGGATTGAGATAGGCGTGCGCACGCATTTGTGAATCAGTATGTGATATTGATGTCATACATATCTCCTTCAATCTGCTCTGAGATCAAGAAAGTGAATAAACATTGACAGGATGATTGTTCCATGCCTTGAGTTCATTCGGGATATCAGTGACAAAGGAATTATACATTCACTGTAACACCATTCACGGATTGTAGGATGAAAGTTGTTCTCCAACTTTCTACTTTCACTTGGGTAGCAATGATGTGTGACTAGGCACCACTCTTTGCTTGTGAAGTCATAAGTGTTATGGACTTTCACTGCCAACGTGAAATGGACCTGCAGGGTCACACACATAGGATTTAACCTGGAAGAGGAGTTTTGTCCACAAACCAATGTTTAGATTGATTACTAAAGGAGTTTAGTAGTTCAATTAAACACTCAATCAGTCGATAGCTCAATATCATATGGTTCAAGGTGTTGGACGCATTGATTGGAGTATCAGATTGATTGAAATCGCAATTGACTGATTTTTACCCAACCTGTGCTCCCAACCGATCGGCTCATGTGATGAACCGGTCGGCTGAGGTGCTGAATCGGTCGGCTGGAGTGTCCAGGCCGATCGGCTCATGCCCAGGTTGAAACGACCGGTTCAAGAGTTGAACCGATCGGCTCAACTGGTGCAACCGCCCAGTTGGGGAAGTCATGTCGGCAAGAATTTTCCTTTGGTTTCAAATTGCCCAATTCGATTGGGAATAACATTGGTATAAGATACCAATTGAGAACGAAACAAGGAAAGTCTTTTTGAGCCGGATTAGGACCATGAACTGATCGGTTCAGGGCACCAACCGATTGGTTGGAGTGCCCCAAACGATCGGCTCAGGTCCAACCGATCGGCTCAATGGCCGAACCGATCGGTTCAGTTGTGAACCGATCATTTCAAGTTGCGAACCGGTTGCTTTTTGTGAAAAATTCTCGAACCCTTCTACTCCTGCTTTAGTCCCGTATTTCCGGGCACAGAGAACCCTGTCCCATGACCCGCCTATATATATAGGGGTATTGGGGGCTTCTCAAAAGTACAACTCAATGCAAGCCGGTTGCTTTGCGAAGTTGTCGTTCTCTCTGGTTTTGGTAACCGTGAGAGATCCCGAGCAAGTGCTTCCCGCAAAAGGGAGGTGCAGCAAGGGAAGGACAACTGCAGTTGCAACTGGTAGTAGGAGAGTGTTGGCGACTAGTACGTCAACAGGAGGGTGCGACTCCTTCCACATCCTTGTGGGATAAGGAGAGTGGAGTTCCAGGTGGTCCGTGTGGACTAGTACAGAGGCGGGAGGATACTGCCGCTTAGGAGGACAACTGTCATCCGACAGTCCGGTAGGAGGAGGAGTCGTCAGTCCCGGTGCGACCAGGAGCGACACAGACACCGTCCAAGACCGGAGTTGAAGACCGCGCATTGCGCGAGGTATTGTCGCCGAGCAAGCCTCGGGACAAGGTATGATTCCGCAAACCATTTTTTCCTATTATATAGACGTTGACGTGTTTACTCGGTATGGGTTGGGGGAGAAAATTTTTTGTTTCCGCTTCCTTCTCTGTCTCCCCTAAAACCCAACAGTGGTATCAGAGCCACGTCAGCTGTTCTATATTTTAGGAATATCGATATGATCGATTTTGGTTTGTCGCCTTTATTTATTGCATATGATGCGAATAATATCGGCTTTATGCATGTCCAATCCTAAATCCACAAATCCCTAATTACATATATGATATGTATTATTAATGCACTTGATACGCGTCGCCCTTAAACGAGTTTTGTGGTGGATGTGTGTAGCATGATTATGGCCTATAAACCCCTATCTGTGTGTGGTTGTTTCTGGTTGCTTGCATCTCGGTCTGCGCACCGATCTTCCCTCTCTTATTCCTGATGTAACTCGAAATGATTCGAGATTCTTTCCTACCTTTGCTCCCCCCGAATGTAACTCGGGGTTTCCCTTTTTAAAGCAATGTAATAATAGGATAGATTTTTATTTCCTGTTATGTCAAAGACCGGCGGACATCAAGACGACAGCTGAAACGATCGGTTCAAGGCGTGAACCGATCGGTTGACGTTCCAGACGATCGGTTCAAGGAGTGAACCGATCGGTTGATGACCGGTTCGAGGAGCGAGACGAGCGGGTGACAGACATGATGAGATGCACGATGACCAAGCGAACCGATCGGTTGGAGAAGCCAACCGATCAGCTGGTGGCACCCAGACGACCAGCTGGAGAGTACAGATCATTCATGAGATGAGTTGATCAACTCGGAAGGCAAGGCACAAAGTTCATCTTGTACAGGTTGCACGTGATGTAGACCTAGATGACCGTGATTCCTATTGGCTCGAGGAATCACATTAGGATGGCCATAATCATCACTTTTTATCGTTTGTGCTTGTTTTTTGTGGGATATAGCATGTATATGATACGTACTATGTATTGTGGTGATTGGATATGTATATGTATATAAAAACCAAATCCCTCATTCAAATATTAAGTTTTAGATGCCTTCCAAATGCAACACACGTGAAAAGCTTGTTCGACCAAGTGTGGGCACGCCCTAGCGTGGTGCACCGTCTACCTCGTGGAAGCGTGAAGGATGAATGTGTGGGTCTGCCCTAGCAGGGTGCATATTCATCGTGTTTGTTTTGGGTCGAACTTAACAAGGTGACCTAGATAGGATCTAGCGCCTTGAGGCATGGAGATGATCATTGCAAGGAGTTGTATATGACATCTTATCAAGAGTTGCATATGATGCAATTGGCAAAAGTTGCCTACCTGAGAGATCTATGTTGTGGGTGACAGCCCTAGCTGGTCCATGGCTTAGAGGATTTCAGGATCTTGCCCACTAGAAGGTTGTACGCTGCAATCTTCCGAATTGATGGTGAGGGCTATCAATTTGAAGTAAAATAGTGGGAGCGATAATTAATTAAAGGCCTAATTTTATCGTCAACTTTTCAAATCAATCAAACAAGTCAAAAATGAGTTTTTGGACTAAAATTGCATATATTTCCTTTTGTTAAAATAAATGGTTAATCAACAAATCACTTTATTTGCGATCCGTCTTTGATACCAACAAATTAAATGGGAATAATTCCACGACTGGTTAGGATGATGATGAGAAGTGTTCTCAATCAAAGAGCAGAAGCTCTAAGTCCTAGTTATACCAGAACCAGATGAACTCGATCCCACCACATCAATGGCTGAAAAGTATGCTTATGGAAACATACTGAGGATGACATTGATGAGGAGTGCTTGATGTTGTGTTCTCTGAACTATGAGTTGCAGAGACAACATGAGACATATGATGTCTCCAAGATACTATCCTAGTATGTCATGACAGAAGGAGATCCAGTAAGGTATTCACACACTCAATGTGATTGGGTATGTGGAAAACCTGATTAAGAAGGATTCCCTCTGAGCCAAGAGTTGGCTATTGGTATGATACTGCAAATGTTGCGAGGATCATACAATTCATGATAAGCTACAACATGAACAACTTTGACAAGCGTTGACAGAGTTGTTGGACATGTTGAGGATAGTAGAGGCAAAGATGAAGAAATACAAACCATAATCTTTGATGTGATCAAAGAGAAAGGTAAGTCTTAAGAGCAAGGATAAGGGCAAAGCAAAGAAGTGTTCTATTGCTAGCCGAAAATCCAAGCCGTCTTCAGCCTCAAGGCACATGGGGAAAGGGTGTATGAGGGAATTGCCCTCTATATCTGGAAGAACAAAAGAAGATGAAGGAGGGGATGGAGATCTCCACCTAAGGTATCATGAAATGAACCGCTTCTTTATCTGAGGTATATGATACCAAGATGTGGATATGTCATATATGATATGCAAAATCCACAAAGAAGTGATGGCCTTTGTGAAAGGACCAAGAAAGAAATACCCATCATTGGAGCAAGTGTTGCTGTCATAGATAGGAGTATCTTTCAGTTTATTTCAGCCTAAAGGGCACGAAATAGAGTTGAGAACTGCTATTTCATATATTGCCAATAGATAGAAACACTTTATTATTGCATATTGTATGACAATGATGGCAATTAATAAAGTTGATGTTTCAATCTCAAAGATATGATCTTTGTGGCAATGCCTTGTTTATCTTGTGATACATGGTATGCATATGATAAAATGATACCTAAAGTTATTGATAACTCAAACAATCAAATTAGCATCAATCATGAGAAATTCATTTCTAGTTTCCATATGATGGATAAATCTAGACTCTTTTGGTTAGAGAACCAGTAAGAGACATGAATCTCTTGTACATGATTAATCAATCTTCACTAATGATAGTGGGAGAATGATTATCCTATTAGGTATAATACATGTGATGTATTTACATACCATTGGAGCGAATGCTAATACATCAAATGGTGTTTAGAGAAATACCAATATGAATATCTTGAAGTGTTCAAGATTATCATAGATGAAGTACAAATTTGGTAAAGTGTTAATTCTTGATGAGATCAATGAATCAAATACTTGGACCAAATGTTTGAGATCCTTATGAGTGATTATGATAGTGTATCATAGTGAACTCATGATTAAAGCATGGTGATGTCTAAATCAAGAAGGAATCATACTCTAAGGAGTTAGAGAATGATTATCAAATAACTAAATTCTTCTTAATAAAAGAATACCCCACACTAATAAAGGAAATTAAGAATCACAAGGGTTGTGAGTTCTTATATCCTTAACAGATACACCTCAATTATCTATGTGATGAAGTTGTTCATGTGATGAGTCAACTATCAAGATGAATATGAGGAACCAAATCTTGAGTTATGGTTTAAGACCATTACATCCTAAATAACATCCATGTGAACCATAAGGTATGACCTTGATGGTAGCACCTATTGGATCATATCCATAAGTGCAAATGAGTCTTAAGTGTTAAGACACATGGATAACATTTTGAGAAGGATGATGCTTGTTGATTGCAACTTAATGACTGAGACATTTGGCATATGGATACTAAAACCACATTCCTATGAGTAATAAAACAAGGATGTGTACGTGACACAACTTATAAGGTTTATGAATCCACTATTGCAAATGAAGTCTATAAGTTACAATGGACTAATCAATGTGATTGATTGAGTACAAGCAACTCAAAATTGGATCTTTACTTTGATGATATAGTCAAAAAGTTTGACTGATATGTCAAAGATAAAGAAGGGATCTGTAATTTAGTGGGAGCGTGTTCACATTCCACATGTTGATGTGAAATGGAAATGTTTTAGAATGGAAATACAAAAGTGGAAATTATCTTTAAGGAAGATAGAGATATTTCCTATATGATAGGAATAGAGATCTATAGAGATAGTTCTCGACAAATCTCTTGACCTGGAAAGGAGAGAGCATACATTGGCAATCTGTACTGAAGGGTTCAGTATGCACAGATTCAGTGGGAGAAAACTTGTCCATGTTATATGGATATTAGTATCCCAAGGCCAAGTGTCCAATTCTTATGAAGAATGGGAACACTAAGAATAGATATGGATCTATCATGTATGTAATCATCCCATTGTCTTGCATGTATGACATGGCAAGAATAAAATGCATTCATCATTTTGTATGTATGACATGACAATATGATGTGCTCAACCTGATAACTCGTATGTGGGACATGACGAGTGGATGTCTGTCTACTTCCAGTAAGGGTTACTGGAATACCATGAGAACTTGATAAGTACTTGCGAAGTACTAGTTCCATGGAGATAAGGAAGAGTTTAATGTAAAGAGTTACATTGATGCGAACTTCCGAAAGGACAGAAAATTAATCGCAAAATATACATAGGATGTATAAAAGTGAAAGTTTGTTGATAAAACCATTCAAAAGGGAAATGTCGAGTATCCGTGTGTTAGGGAACATCAGTGGATACTATATGGATCTAGAAGTTCATGATATGAACTTATAGATATTCCGGTCATTGATGACAAGTCTGGAATCCTTGATCATGCAATGTGGCTAAAGGTTAGCAAAGGAATACTAGATCGCATATTACGGCAACTCCATCTCATACGTGTGACGTACATCGAAGAGATGAGAGACATGCAATTTGTACAGAATTTGGCAAGGTGTTGCCATTACTCACTTTGTTGGCACTAGAGCACAGTAACATGTGGGACATGTTTGAAGATCACTATGAATATGATTCAAGGGTGATTGGCTCGCAGTGCAAGTGGGAGTCTGTTGGTATGTATGCCCTGAGAGCCAATCATGGGATGATTGGTGGGATACATTAAGATTGATTTGATAAACATCAAAGGCAAGCTTCCAATTCTTTCTGGTTCAGTCATATGAGATAGTGATAGAACATATTGAATGTCTAGAGAATGACAGTACTCAATGATGTATGCCTTCAGGTTCATGACCTGAACGATGAGATCATACGGATGCTAAGAGTTTGTACATTCTTGATATGTCCCTAGTCGGATGTCATAGTGGAAGGTAGATAGACAACTATGACACACAAGACTAGATTGTGGTGTTGGTTGATGACAAAATCTCATTAGTCATGATATAGAGATATCAAACCAAACACATAGGTACTTGTTAGAGAACAAGGTACCTGACAGACCCACCGTGAGTTTGACACATGGAACCATGAGATGGTAGTCACAGTCAGTACTCACAGTGATGGTGGTGAATGTGATTCTTAGACCTGAAATCACTGCACTCAACACATGTCGTTGGGCACACTTTGACATCATCAAACGCAGTCCTGAAACATGGGTTGTTATAAAGGTGATGATTGGGTGGCTTTGACACATGGGGCTTTTGAGGGGTGAGTGATAGATATGCGATTTGTCCCTCCTGAGGGAGTTTGATATCCAAGGCCACTTGATGAGTAGGATTGAGATAGGCATGCACACGCATGTGTGAATCCGTATGTGATATTGATGTCATACATATCTCCTTCAATCTGCTCTGAGATCAAGAAAGTGAATGAACGTTGACAGGATGACTGTTCCATGCCTTGAGTTCATTCGGGATATCAGTGACAAAGGAATTATACATTCACTGTAACACCATTCACGGATTGTAGGATGAAAGTTGTTCTCCAACTTTCTACTTTCACTTGGGTAGCAATGATGTGTGACTAGGCACCGCTCTTTGCTTGTGAAGTCATAAGTGTTATGGACTTTCACTGCCAACGTGAAATGGACCTGCAGGGTCACACACATAGGATTTAACCTGGAAGAGGAGTTTTGTCCACAAAGCAATGTTTAGATTGATTACTAAAGGAGTTTAGTAGTTCAATTAAACACTCAATCAGTCGATAGCTCAATATCATATGGTTCAAGGTGTTGGACGCATTGATTGGAGTATCGGATTGATTGAAATCACAATTGACTGATTTTTGCCCAACCTGTGCTCCCAACCGATCGGCTCATGTGATGAACCGGTCGGCTGAGGTGCTGAACCGGTCGGCTGGAGTGTCCAGGCTGATCGGCTCATGCCCAGGTTGAAACGACCGGTTCAAGAGTTGAACCGATCGCCTCAACTGGTGCAACCGCCCAGTTGGGGAAGTCATGTCGGCAAGAATTTTCCTTTGGTTTCAAATTGCCCAATTCGATTGGGAATAACATTGGTATACGATACCAATTGAGAACGAAACAAGGAAAGTCTTTTTGAGCCGGATTAGGACCATGAACAGATCGGTTCAGGGCACCAACCGATCGGTTGGAGTGCCCCAAATGATCGGCTCAGGTCCAACCGATCGGCTCAATGGCCGGACCGATCGGTTCAGTTGTGAACCGATCATTTCAAGTTGCGAACCGGTTGCTTTTTGTGAAAAATTCTCGAACCCTTCTACTCCTGCTTTAGTCCCGTATTGCCGGGCACAGAGAACCCTGTCCCATGACCCGCCTATATATATAGGGGTATTGGGGGCTTCTCAAAAGTACAACTCAATGCAAGCCGGTTGCTTTGCGAAGTTTTCATTCTCTCTGGTTTTGGTAACCGTGAGAGATCCCGAGCAAGTGCTTCCCGCAAAAGGGAGGTGCAACAAGGGAAGGACAACTGCAGTTGCAACTGGTAGCAGGAGAGTGTTGGCGACTAGTATGTCAACAGGAGGGTGCGACTCCTTCCACTTCCTTGTGGGATAAGGAGAGTGGAGTTCCAGGTGGTCCGTGTGGACTACTACAGAGGCGGGAGGATACTGCCGCTTAGGAGGACAACTGTCATCCGACAGTCCGGTAGGAGGAGGAGGAGTCAGTCCCGGTGCGACCAGGAGCTGCACAGACACCATCCAAGACCGGAGTTGAAGACCACGCATTGCGCGAGGTATTGTCGCCGAGCAAGCCTCGGGACAAGGTATGATTCCGCAAACCATTTTTTCCTATTATATAGACGTTGACGTGTTTCCTCTGTATGGGTTGGGGGAGAAATTTTTTTGTTTCCGCTGCCTTCTCTGTCTCCCCTAAAACCCAACAGTAGTATCAGAGCCACGTCAGCTATTCTATATTTTAGGAATATCGATATGATCGATTTTGGTTTGTCGCCTTTATTTATTGCATATGATGCGAATAATATCGGCTTTATGCATGTCCAATCCTAAATCCACAAATCCCTAATTACATATATGATATGTATTATTAATGCACTTGATACGCGTCGCCCTTAAACGAGTTTTGTGGTGGATGTGTGTAGCATGATTATGGCCTATAAACCCCTATCTGTGTGTGGTTGTTTGTGGTTGCTTGCATCTCGGTCTGCGCACCGATCTTCCCTCTCTTATTCCTGATGTAACTCGAAATGATTCGAGATTCGTTCCTACCTTTGCTCCCCCTGAATGTAACTCGGGGTTTCCCTTTTTAAAGCAATGTAATATTAGGATAGATTTTTATTTCCTGTTATGTCAAAGACCGGCGGACATCAAGACGATAGCTGAAACGATCGGTTCAAGGCGTGAACCGATCGGTTGACGTTCCAGACGATCGGTTCAAGGAGTGAACCGATCGGTTGATGACCGGTTTGAGGAGCGAGACGAGCGGGTGGTGGACATGGCGAGATGCACGACGACCAGGCGAACCGATCGGTTGGAGGAGCCAACCGATCAGCTGGTGGCACCCAGACGACCGACTGGAGAGTACAGATCATTCATGAGATGAGTTGATCAACTCGGAAGGCAAGGCACAGAGTTCATCTTGTACAGGTTGCATGTGATGTAGACCTAGATGACCGTGATTCCTCTTGGCTCGAGGAATCACATTAGGATGGCCATAATCATCACTTTTTATCGTTTGTGCATGTTTTCTGTGGGATATAGCATGTATATGATACGTACTATGTATTGTGGTGATTGGATATGTATATGTATATAAAAACCAAATCCCTCATTAAAATATTAAGTTTTAGATGCCTTCCAAATGCAACACACGTGAAAAGCTTGTTCGACCGAGTGTGGGCACGCCCTAGCGTGGTGCACCGTCTACCTCGTGGAAGCGTGAAGGATGAATGTGTGGGTCTGCCCTGGCAGGGTTCATATTCATCGTGTTTGTTTTGGGTCGGACTTAACAAGGTGACCTAGATAGGATCTAGCGCCTTGAGGCATGGAGATGATCATTGCAAGGAGTTGTATATGACATCTTATCAAGAGTTGCATATGATGCAATTGGCAAAAGTTGCCTACCTGAGAGATCTATGTTGTGGGTGACAGCCCTAGCTGGTCCATGGCTTAGAGGATTTCAGGATCTTGCCCACTAGAAGGTTGTACGCTGCAATCTTCCGAATTGATGGTGAGGGCTATCAATTTGAAGTAAAATAGTGGGAGCGATAATTAATTAAAGGCCTAATTTTATCGTCAACTTTTCAAATCAATCAAACAAGTCAAAAATGAGTTTTTGGACTAAAATTGCACATATTTCCTTTTGTTAAAATAAATGGTTAATCAACAAATCACTTTATTTGCGATCCGTCTTTGAGACCAACAAATTAAATGGGAATAATTCCACGACTGGTTAGGATGATGATGAGAAGTGTTCTCAATCAAAGAGCGGAAGCTCTAAGTCCTAGTTATACCAGAACCAGATGAACTCGATCCCACCACATCAATGGCTGAAAAGTATGCTTATGGAAACATACTGAGGATGACATTGATGAGGAGTGCTTGATGTTGTGTTCTTTGAACTATGAGTTGCAGAGACAACATGAGACATATGATGTCTCCAAGATACTGTCCTAGTATGTCATGACAGAACGAGATCCAGTAAGTTATTCACACACTCAATGTGATTGGGTATGTGGAAAACCTGATTAAGAAGGATTCCCTCTGAGCCAAGAGTTGGCTATTGGTATGATACTGCAAATGTTGCGAGGATCATACAATTCATGATAAGCTACAACATGAACAACTTTGACAAGCGTTGACAGAGTTGTTGGACATGTTGAGGATAGTAGAGGCAAAGATGAAGAAATACAAACCATAATCTTTGATGTGATCAAAGAGAAAGGTAAGTCTTAAGAGCAAGGATAAGGGCAAAGCAAAGAAGTGTTCTATTGCTAGCCGACAATCCAAGCCGTCTTCAGCCTCAAGGCACATGGGGAAAGGGTGTATGAGGGAATTGCCCTCTATATCTGGAAGAACAAAAGTGAAGGAGGGGATGGAGATCTCCACCTAAGGTATCATGAAATGAACCGCTTCTTTATCTGAGGTATATGATACCAAGATGTGGATATGTCATATATGATATGCAAAATCCACAAAGAAGTGATGGCCTTTGTGAAAGGACCAAGAAAGAAATATCCATCATTGGAGCAAGTGTTGCTGTCATAGATAGGAGTATCTTTCAGTTTATTTCAGCCTAAAGGGCACGAAATAGAGTTGAGAACTGCTATTTCATATATTTCCAATAGATAGAAACACTTTATTATTGCATATTGTATGACAATGATGGCAATTAATAAAGTTGATGTTTCAATCTCAAAGATATGATCTTTGTGGCAATGCCTTGTTTATCTTGTGATACATGGTATGCATAAGATAAAATGATACCTAAAGTTATTGATAACTCAAACAATCAAATTAGCATCAATCATGAGAAATTCATTTCTAGTTTCCATATGATGGATAAATCTAGACTCTTTTGGTTAGAGAACCAGTAAGAGTCATGAATCTCTTGTACATGATTAATCAATCTTCACTAATGATAGTGGGAGAATGATTATCCTATTAGGTATAATACATGTGATGTATTTACATACCATTGGAGTGAATGCTAATACTTCAAATGGTGTTTAGAGAAATACCAATATGAATATCTTGAAGTGTTCAAGATTATCATAGATGAAGTACAAATTTGGTAAAGTGTTAATTCTTGATGAGATCAATGAATCAAATACTTGGACCAAATGTTTGAGATCCTTATGAGTGATTATGATAGTGTATCATAGTGAACTCATGATTAAGGCATGGTGATGTCTAAATCAAGAAGGAATCATACTCTAAGGAGTTAGAGAATGATTATCAAATAACTAAATTCTTCTTAATAAAAGAATACCCCACACTAATAAAGGAAATTAAGAATCACAAGGGTTGTGAGTTCTTATATCCTTAACAGATACACCTCAATTATCTATGTGATGAAGTTGTTCATGTGATGAGTCAACTATCAAGATGAATATGAGGAACCAAATCTTGAGTTATGGTTTAAGACCATTACATACTAAATGACATCCATGTGAACCATAAGGTATGACCTTGATGGTAGCACCTATTGGATCATATCCATAAGTGCAAATGAGTCTTAAGTGTTAACACACATGGATAACATTTTGAGAAGGATGATGCTTGTTGATTGCAACTTAATGACTGAGACATTTGGCATATGGATACTAAAACCACATTCCTATGAGGAATAAAACAAGGATGTGTACATGACACAACCTATAAGGTTTATGAATCCACTATTGCAAATGAAGTCTATAAGTTACAATGGACTAATCAATGTGATTGATTGAGTACAAGCAACTCAAAATTGGATCTTTACTTTGATGATATAGTCAAAGGGTTTGACTGATATGTCAAAGATAAAGAAGGGATCTGTGATTTAGTGGGAGCCTGTTCACATTCCACATGTTGATGTGAAATGGAAATGTTTTAGAATGGAAATCCAAAAGTGGAAATTATCTTTAAGGAAGATAGAGATATTTCCTATATGATAGGAATAGAGTTCTATAGAGATAGTTCTCGACAAATCTCTTGACCTGGAAAGGAGAGAGCATACATTGGCAATTTGTACTGAAGGGTTCAGTATGCACAGATTCAGTGGGAGAAAACTTGTCCATGTTATATGGATATTAGTATCCCAAGGCCAAGTGTCCAATTCTTATGAAGAATGGGAACACTAAGAATAGATATGGATCTATCATGTATGTAATCATCCCATTGTCTTGCATGTATGACATGGCAAGAATAAAATGCATTCATCATTTTGTATGTATGACATGACAATATGATGTGCTCATCCTGATAACTCGTATGTGGGACATGACGAGTGGATGTTTGTCTACTTCCAGTAAGGGTTACTGGAATACCATGAGAACTTGATAAGTACTTGCGAAGTACTAGTTCCATGGAGATAAGGAAGAGTTTAATGTAAAGAGTTACATTGATGCGAACTTCCGAAAGGACAGAAAATTAATCGGAAAATATACATAGGATGTATAAAAGTGAAAGTTTGTTGATAAAACCATTCAAAAGGGAAATGCCGAGTATCTGTGTGTTAGAGAACATCAGTGGATACTATATGGATCTAGAAGTTCATGAGATGAACTTATAGATATTCCGGTCATTGATGACAAGTCTGGAATCCTTGATCATGCAATGTGGCTAAAGGTTAGCAAAGGAATACTAGATCGCATATTACGGCAACTCCATTTCATACGTGTGACGTACAGCGAAGAGATGAGAGACATGCAATTTGTACAGACTTTCGCAAGGTGTTGCCATTACTCACTTTGTTGGCACTAGAGCACAGTAACATGTGGGACATGTTTGAAGATCACTATGAATATGATTCAAGGGTGATTGGCTCGCAGTGCAAGTGGGAGTCTGTTGGTATGTATGCCCTGAGAGCCAATCATGGGATGATTGGTGGGATACATTAAGATTGATTTGATAAACATCAACGGAAAGCTTCCAATTCTTTCTGGTTTAGTCATATGAGATAGTGATAGAACATATTGAATGTCTAGAGAATGACAGTACTCAATGGCGTATGCCTTCAGGTTCATGACCTAAACGATGAGATCATACGGATGCTAAGAGTTTGTACATTCTTGATATGTCCCTAGTCGGATGTCATAATGGAAGGTAGATAGACAACTATGACACACAAGACTAGATTGTGGCGTTGGTTGATGACAGAATCTCATTAGTCATGATATAGAGATATCAAACCAAACACATAGGTACTTGTTAGAGAACAAGGTACCGGACAGACCCACCGTGAGTTTGACACATGGAACCATGAGATGGTAGTCACAGTCAGTACTCGCAGTGATGGTGGTGAATGTGATTCTTAGACCTGAAATCACTGCACTCAACACATGTCGTTGGGCACACTTTGACATCATCAAACGCAGTCCTGAAACATGGGTTGTTATAAAGGTGATGATTGGGTGGCTTTGACACATGGGGCTTTTGAGGGGTGAGTGATAGATATGGGATTTGTCCCTCCTGAGGGAGTTTGATATCCAAGGCTACTTGATGAGTAGGATTGAGATAGGCGTGCGCACGCATGTGTGAATCAGTATGTGATATTGATGTCATACATATCTCCTTCAATCTTCTCTGAGATCAAGAAAGTGAATGAACGTTGACAGGATGACTATTCCATGCCATGAGTTCATTCGGGATATCAGTGACAAAGGAATTATACATTCACTGTAACACCATTGACGGATTGTAGGATGAAAGTTGTTCTCTAACTTTCTACTTTCACTTGGGTAGCAATGATGTGTGACTAGGCACCGCTCTTTGCTTGTGAAGTCATAAGTGTTATGGACTTTCACTGCCAACGTGAAATGGACCTGCAGGGTCACACACATAGGATTTAACCTGGAAGAGGAGTTTTGTCCACAAAGCATTGTTTAGATTGATTACTAAAGGAGTTTAGTATTTCAATTAAACACTCAATCAGTCGATAGCTCAATATCATATGGTTCAAGGTGTTGGACGCATTGATTGGAGTATCGGATTGATTGAAATCGCAATTGACTGATTTTTTCCCAACCTGTGCTCCCGACCGATCGGCTCATGTGATGAACCGGTCGGCTGAGGTGCTGAACCAGTCGGCTGGAGTGTCCAAGCCGATCGGCTCATGCCCAGGATGAAATGGCCGGTTCAAGAGTTGAACCGATCGGCTCAACTGGTGCAACCGCCCAGTTGGGGAAGTCATGTCGGCAAGAATTTTCCTTTGGTTTCAAATTGCCCAATTCGATTGGGAATAACATTGGTATACGATACCAATTGAGAACGAAACAAGGAAAGTCTTTTTGAGCCGGATTAGGACCATGAACCGATCGGTTCAGGGCACCAACCGATCGGTTGGAGTGCCCCAAATGATCGGCTCAGGTCCAACCGATCGGCTCAATGGCCGAACCGATCGGTTCAGTTGTGAACCGATCATTTCAAGTTGCGAACCGGTTGCTTTTTGTGAAAAATTCTCGAACCCTTCTACTCCTTCTTTAGTCCCGTATTGCCGAGCACAGAGAACCCTGTCCCATGACCCGCCTATATATATAGGGGTATTGGGGGCTGCTCAAAAGTACAACTCAATGCAAGCCGGTTGCTTTGCGAAGTTGTTGTTCTCTCTGGTTTTGGTAACCGTGAGAGATCCCGAGCAAGTGCTTCCCGTAAAAGGGAGGTGCATCAAGGGAAGGACAACTGCAGTTGCAACTGGTAGAAGGAGAGTGTTGGCTACTAGTACGTCAATAGGAGGGTGTGAATCCTTCCACTTCCTTGTGGGATAAGGAGAGTGGAGTTCCAGGTGGTCCGTGTGGACTACTACAGAGGCGGGAGGATACTACCGCTTAGGAGGACAATTGTCATCCGACAGTCTGGTAGGAGGAGGAGGAGTCAGTCCCGGTGCGACCAGGAGCTGCACAGACACCGTCCAAGACCGGAGTTGAAGACCGTGCATTGCGCGGGGTATTGTCGCCGAGCAAGCCTCGGGACAAGGTATGATTCCGCAAACCATCTTTTCCTATTATATAGACGTTGACGCGTTTCCTCGGTATGGGTTGGGGGAGAAAATTTTTTGTTTCCGCTGCCTTCTCTGTCTCCCCTAAAACCCAACAATGAGGGCTTTAACCCCTCTCCGCCAAATTTTCATAGACAATGCCCCAGTGCTTTGAACCAATATTTAACGATCCCAAAAACATCTTCGGCCTTCACATGTTCTTCCTCCACTACTAATTTCACCTCTAAGTCCTAGAGACATCAATGCCTACTCGAGTTAGATCTCCGACTATGACGACCCATACCTCACGACTCCGGTCAACACAAGCCAATTATGATCACAATAAGCATCCAAGAACACTCAACTATCGTTTCCTATTGTCCATTTTCCCTGTGGATGGGTTAATTGACGTACCCTATACACCTTCATCGGACCACACCAGAGTGACCGTGTCTCACCGACTCCATGCCCCTTTGACCAAGCCGTCTTTTCCTTTTGACTTGCCATGCGCTCTAGAACTTTTACTGAACCTTTTGGGTACATAATCACCTTCTCTCCTTAGTTTCCACTGTGTGTGGAGTTACCATATTTTTTCTTCTAATCGTGCTACTCCTCATGCTCCAAGGCATGGCTAGACTCATTTGTTTACTCGACAACCTTGTTGGAAGGTGAGGAACCGGTGATGGTCTTGGACCTGTGTGAAAATGCGAGTTGATCAGAGTAGCATCTCAACTTCTTTCTCTTGGAGTGAAGCTTGATCCAAGGCTCGTAGGGTGCAATAAACCTGGTTGTCATTTGACCTTAGTGCCCCTGGGATATTCGTCACCCTATTATGTTGCTAGGGCAACAAGGGTATTCTAGTTCCTCTTTTCTATTTTTTGAGTTCTGATAAATAAGTCAACGTGACAAGATTCCCCCCCACCTAACTGATTATATGTAATACATGCCTAAGGTAATTTAGTAATTCCACATTCTACTTACATCGAATTAATCATTGATTTAAATCAATGTCACTATATGGTTTCCTGGATTCTAATTGGTCAATTTTATAATATTCATAATAAATCATAGGATGCTCAAAAAATACAAATAATATTCATTGAAAAGGGTTTTTCGAGAGGAATCTGATTTTATGATTTTCAAGTCATGATTTTCCTTTTCATTATGATGTTTTAGTTGAAAATCCTAATTTGAAATTAGAAACTCTAATTATGTACCATATATGATTAAGGTGTTCTAATTGAACATAGTTTCCAAAGTTGATGATGTTGATTAGTGAGCCTAACCCCAATGCACTCAAACCCTAATTCAACCTAAGATCAATACAAGGTATTGATTAATGACATTTATGACCAGGTTTTAGAGCCCGATCAAGACAAGAGGAAGATTGACCTAGTGTTGACTTAAGGATCAAGAGAGAGCATCTTAGAATCAAATTTTCTCCAGGTAAATAGGCCATGCTATTGAGCACAAGTAATTATGATTGTTTCTGTGTTAGGTACAAAGTAGACATTATCATTGCAAGTTTAATGTTTGAATCACGATCACTCTATATTATTCCTTGATGATTTCCATATGTTATGTCCTATGGTCAAAATGTTCATTATGCTTAAAGTTTATGATTAATGACTCATGAAATTCATGTTAATGTTCCAAAGGATGTAATCCCTTCATGTTAAGAAATCATGTTAAAGAGGGAGCTATACTATCATGGTAAGTTCAAGAATCATGATTATGTTAATGTTAATGTCATGTTAATGTCATTTTAATGATCAAGTTAATTAGAATTGAAATAGTCTTTATATGCTCCTGAATCATGGACCTCAAGGGGTCATTAAGGGCTTTCCTAGCATCAAAGACTTTCTTAGCAATCATGTGCTCCTAAGGGGGCATTATAGAGGGATGCATATATTTTCTATTCAACTTGTCATTTTAATGATGATTCAAGAATGTTTACAGATAATTAATGTCAAGTTTTATTGTTTGTCAAGTACATTTACTTTGCTCATATTATAAAGTCCAGTACCATTTACTGATGTGTTGTTTTTCCACTTTGCATGGCTAGGGACATGATATCCATAGGAACTAGAGCAAGTAAGGACTCAAGAGGAGCAAGCAAAGACTAGAAGACATGCAATAGATAACTAGTGGGGTGTCATCCATACTAGGATATCCAATCATGTTTACCGTTATGAATAACTTTTCATGTTTGGAAATGTTTAATATATCTTATTCAAAGAACAATGTATGAATTTCAACGGTGAATTATGTGTTTATTTTCTATGATTTCATAAATGGAACATCCCCCTTAAAGTTGAAATATTCCTCTCAGTTGTATTATATATCATAAGGAGGGGTGTTATAATAGGACAAGTGTATTAGGTCACTTCATCACAACAATCAAGGTAGTAAGATTCTCAATCTCATCATAAGGAAGAAAAATCAACAATAGTAGTAGAAGAATCCATATAAAAGCAAAAGTATATGAATATCCATATAGATATAAACACATTTTTCATATTTATCTTCATCTTCTTCAATCTCATCTCTCCCCCTACTCATCATCATTAACTTTTCCCCTCACGCAAACTATGAAAAGTGTCAAGAGAGTGGTTAGGCTAGAAAATCACAAGCAATGATAGAGGTAGTGTTTAAGTAGGGAAATATTTGAAAAGTGATACAGTGTGTGGGATCCAATTAGGTGTAGGCATAATGTGTTTATGGAGGTTAATATGAGCATTAAGGAGGTTTGTAATATGTATGTAGGGATGGAAAGGGTTGTGGATATATATTAATATAAAAATTGTATGTAACATAAGATGAATGCTTCTAGTAAACATAAAAATAGGTACATGCCATGTATTGAAGCCTCCACCATGTTATAGAATAATCATAGATAATGCTGCACACCAAGGTGAAACAACAATAGCAAGTGACATGCCATTTCAATGAATAGACATTATGTGTTGCACATCAATAAAGGCACGTAGTGTGAGACACATTGTCTCGATGAAGGAATACACCATGTCAGATAGTAGTACTCAAAGCAAGAAGATTGCAGGTGACACATCATTTTCTTCAAGGAACACACCTTGATAGTCAATAGATTTTGTGACAATTAGGAAAAAATATGATTCACAAAGGTAGCAACACACTATGCCAAATTTTGACACACAGTGTAGGATGCAGAACAAAATGTTTAGGAAGTTCGCGACATGTCATTTCAAATTATGACACACCATGTTGTATGTACAATAATAGGTTTAGGAAGATAGATACATGTCGTGTCAAATTCTAACACACCATGTAAAATTCTTACACGCCGTGTCACATGGCAAACTTTGTGATCTGATTCATGAAAGAAGTAGAACTCCATCAAGACATGCTTTCAAATAGAAGCACTTCATGTCAGTAACACAACAACAACACTAAACCCCGATATACAAGAAATGGGGTGTCTGAGTCCTTTCGGTTCTCCAATGTTGTAAAACAAGGGTGATATATCTGTAATAAAAATTGAAAAGAAGATTTGTTTATGAGATTAGAGGTTAGATCATAATTTTGATGGTGGCATTGATGATAAAGGTGATGTAGATCATAATTAGTGTGGATCATGATGATGTAGATTGACAAAGATATAGATGATAGAGGCAAATAGGGTAGTAGTGGTGGCTCCAAAAGAAAACAACAATGGAAGAGGCATGGTGGTCTATGTAGATATGATAGTTCTAGATTCAATATGGAATGGTTTTGTTGTTAAATATGGAGAAAAATAAGTTGAGATTCTTGAATAAGCAAGGGGTAGGGGTCCCTACGGGCATCCAAGAAATGTGTAGGGGAGACAACTGCCTGATAGGGGAGGTTTCTCTCCTTAGCACACTCTCTCTATCAAGTTTAGCGGAGGCGTAGGAAATCCTGGTGTGATACCATGTGAATAGTTGGTATTATGGGGTATTCCCCTTACATATGTTCTCTTACTGATAGAAAGGAATCCCTTCTCTCCTATAATAGGATATAGAGGAAGCATATAGACTCAAGACAAATCATAATGGTCAAAAATATAATTGGACCCATATATCAAAGAGACTAAATAACTTAATTTACTTCACCATGTAGGAAAATGATATGATGAAAAAGTCCAATATATGTGTTCTTATTACTAATACAAGGGCATCCCTCTTCTCGAATATATAGGTCAATGGGAAGCTTACAAACTCAGGATAAACCCTAATGGGTCAAAACATGATTGGAACCATTTAACAAAGAGATTAAAGAACTTAATCAAATAGACTCCTTAACTGCTTCATGTCCTAATAATGTCTAAAAAACATTAATAACACCATGCTTGACAAAGTTCTAACTAGATTTGTAGAACATGATTGAAACCCGCATGACCTGGACCTCTATCAATGTTCAACTTGGAGATAATATAATCAATTTATTCAATAGAATGAATCCTATCTAGGCTAACCTTTGAACCTCTCGAATATTGGGAGATTTCAAATCAACATCGTCATTTGAGTAGCAAAAAAATTACTATTGAAAAAACTCTTCTAAGAATTAGACAAAAAAATCCTTATTGAGATTTTGATCGGTGTATAAACTTCAACCAATATTTGTTAGCTTGAGATGATTTCTTCTAATAGACATATAGAAATTTTTTGTATTATAATTCCCTTCTATAAGACACTAAATTCTATACTTATATTCATCAAGTGATACTTAAACAATGCATGCGTCAACATGTTTCCTACAAGTATTTGCCTCATTTTGGAGTTCAACATTAGAAGGGTCCTTATCAACTTTAACTAAAAATTAGATTCTTTTTCTCTATAGTTATAGCTACTTCAAAAAGGTTCCATTTATACACACTTCTTATGAGGTATCCAAACTTCATATGAAGAATATACATGGGATAACTGAGATACTCCATGCTCTCAATATGTTTATCAATCCCAAGAAAATCCTCTCCTTTAGACCAATATTCAGTGAATATAGATTAAGATTCAATACTCCTCTCTTTGCCAATTATTAAAGACATAATTATTCTTGGGGTCACCTATAATAAATTGGATCAACGAACTTGAAACTAATAGAAATGATGTAAATAATCATTATTTTGAAAAACGTTATCAATCTCAAATGTCAAAAGCATTCGGCCCTTCTTGATCATTATGCCTTGAAAAAAAAGATATGCTAAGGGATAGTTCAAAAAGACATTAGTGACTAAAAATTATCCATAGATATCCTTAAATAAGGTTCCTTTTAGTATTACAGATACCACCTCTATCGTCGGTTAAAATATCCCTCTAAAATAGGTTTTGTGCCAACACCTATGTTGGCAACACTACATTTAAGCGTATACAATGTTGGTTTTTTTTGGATTCTAAACCAACAATGGAGGTCCAACCTCAGTTGAAATGATTAAACAAAGTGATACAATTAAGCATCTATGTCATGATTAGGATCCAACAACCTTCGTTGCACTACCATACCAGGTCACATTTTTAACTGATAAAGGTTTATGTGTCTTCAATTTCTATGCCCAAACCAATGATACAAATGAACTGTGTCGTCAGATACTAACCTAAATCGATGCCACAAGACAGATGGAAGCATGATCATGTTCCCCAACATGTCCATTCTAGGATATCTCTAGAATATCCAATTTAGTACAAAAACCAACGATGGAACCTAAAATGTCAATTTCTTAGTAATAATGGACAACACAATTATGTTTTTTAAATTGTAGGTCTGCAATCCCAATATCCGGCTGTGTACCAGGATGCATAACTTGTCGTTCATTAGAATTGTAGGTTCCATCATGTGTTCATATTAATATGAGGCCAACATACCTGCAAAACCTACAATAATAAATACACAATCCACTCATGTACGAGCTCCATTGTGCAATTCCATTATCATTACATATACAAATACAATACTCATTGTATTCATTCATCTTCACATTCATTCAAACACATTAATATATACGTAATGCACATATGCACCAATTCCATTCTTGTAACATGTAGAAACACAATTCTCATTGTATTCATTCATCTTCACATTATTCAGACACATGTATATATTCATCATTCACATATACACCAATAATTTACCCACATCAAATTTATAGTTCAAAGAATTCATACGAATCACATGTATATATAAATAATACATATTTTATCCCAATGAAATTCAAACTTTACTTCTTTGATGAAGGCTTGCACCCATTGTTCTCATATCTCATCTAGTTGTTCATTCGTATAGGGTTGCATTGTGTCAAACAATTGCAAAGATAATGACATATTTAAAGAGTTTGATTTGATATTTTAATATTATAATAAAAGGAGACTATTTAATTTTGATCATCAATACTATATATATTACATTTTATTTGTAGAGGATGTCTATTTCACCACATCTTACAATCATGTCTATATACTGCATCACAAAGTTTTATCATGCCAAACCATTGTCTAGTACATGACACTATAAATTTACCACCATACAATATGTTAATCAATAAAAGTAAGCATAGTTGGAATAAATATGCATTGGAGTCAGACAAACTACCTCAACATACTTCCAACTTAATGATTTCTTTTTCCATTTTCCAATTCCATTCTCATTACAAATACATAATCCATTCATATACAAGATCCATTGTCTAATTCCATTCTCATTACATATACTAATATAACTCTCATTGTATTCATTCATCTTCACATTCATTCAAACACATGTATATATACATAATTCACATATGCACCAATTCCATTCTCGTGACATGTAGAAACATAATTATCATTGTATTCATTCATCTTCACATTATTCTGACATATGTATATATTCATCATTCACATATACACCACTAGTTTACTGGCATCAAGTTTATAGTTGTAAGAAGTCTTAAGCACCACATGTATATATTCATCATTCACTTATACACCACTAGTTTACTGGCATCAAATTTTATTCCAACCAAATTCAAACTATACTTCCTTAATGAAGGTTTGCACCCATTGTATTCATATCTCACCTAGTTGTTCATTCGTATAGGGTTGTGTTGTATTAAACAACTACAAAGAGAATGAAATATGTAAAGAGTTTGATTTGATATTTTAATATAATATTAAAATGAGACTATTCAATTATGATGATCAAAACTATATATTAAATTTTATTTGTAGTGGATGTCTAGTGAAACACATCTAACAATCATGTCTATATATAGCATCACATAGTATTAGCATGTCAAACCATTTCCTAGTACATGGCACTATAGATTTACCACCATACAAAATGTTAATAAATGAAAGTAAGCATAGTTGGCATAAATATGCATTGGAGTCAGATACACTATCTCAATGTACTTCCAACGTAATGCTTTCTTTTTCTATCCACCTTTCCTCCAGCCTCTTTGAATTCCATTATACCCCTACATGCTAATGTAACACATTGTATTGCATTAGTAAACAATCATGTAATAATATATGTTAACAAGAATAAAAGTTCACACACATGAATAATACCTTTTTATTTCATGTCTACCTTTATCTTTTTTTTCATCCTTAGGATCTAGATAGTACACAATTCGTGTCTAGGGGACAATTACCTACAACAACACCAAATGATTATTACTCGTGAAAAGAAGGGAAACAAAGGAAAACTCAAAATCCATAATTAAATGTTTCTTTTAAGTCAAAACTATAAGCAAATGTTTAAAACGTGCTCAACATTGTATGGAGCTATAATCATGGTCTTTCCTGCATTACCAAAATATTTAAATGCAATAGAACAAAATTCAATAACATATTTTGGGTTTTTATGAACACAACTTATCAATGATGGAGCTAGAAATGCCAAATGGGTAGTTGGAATTCTTTACACACCCTATGTAAGCACTTGCAAAATGTATATCATGTATTATGCAATAATATATAAGAAAACTGATCAACATATAAAATGAGGAATTTAGCCATAGGTTTTCACCGTATCTAACCTTCTATCACAGATGTATTCAACCAAGCATAAGTATACATCTCCATAATATCATTAAAAATATAATAGAATCATGAGGATGACCTACAACACCCTAGCTCCTTACTATGGACCATCATAGGCGGACCCTTCTTCAAAGCCACTTAGTCATACTTCCAACTCCCTATAGTTAGGAACTAGCAAGTCGAATAGGTCCTTTACAAGAAAACCAATTAATCAATTAACTTGAGGAGGAGGAGAAGAATGAGATGTAGGGGGTTTCTTAGGTTCTATGTCCTACATATATATGTAGTCTCATATCAATTGTCAATTATTTATAGATACGAATGCACTATAAATTCAACATACATAGGTATAAAATACTCCCGCATTGGGCCACACAACCATGTTCCTTCTACATTACCTATTGTCTCATGGTCGGGGTGACCATATGGTAGTGCAGTCTGTTTCCAAGCGTTGTAGACAAGCCTTCACATTACATGAACCACATCAATGGGCATTTGAGCACCACAAATAATGTCACCTAGAAGGTGTCGGTAAGCCGCCCGTAGTGCAATGACATATCCTTCTAGTAAAAGATGACATGTCCTCAACCCTTACAAATTTATATATTATATATACCTAAACACAAACATATTATATAAATCATTATGAAAGACAACTATATTATACAAATCATTTTGAAAGTCTACTATATATGCCAAATAGATGTGTTGTCTGGGGGGTCCATGGGATTACTCCCTACCACCTCAGTCGTAGGGGGGTCCAACTCGTATGAAGAGATGGGGGCCACATGTACTGTCTGAGGAGATGAATGAGAAGCATGATATTGTCTCATTTCTATCTCTATTCCCTTTGCAATCATCTCTTGTACCTACTCTTATGAGAATCTTCCTTTCTGGATAGATTTGTGATTATGTATTGATGGCCCAAACAAGGATCTTATGCCAACACCAGAGCTAACAACCCACACACTCAAGATGTTTTGTATTAACTATATAAACTGTCAGTTCATCCCTTATGCCCTCAAGGATGAAATTTCCTTATTTCCTTTTCTCATAGAGGTCTAACCAATCATCATCAATAGTAACTGGTAAGAAAAATATAACAATCAAGGTCAAGGTAAAACATAACAATCATCAATAGTAATTTCTCTGAGTGTTGAATTTTACAATTTTTGCAACCACCTTAGCGGTTGTGGGTTTGAATAATTCTCTAGATTTGGTTTGTCTTACAGCTATCCACAGACTATGGCGAGATAAAGATGCAAAAGTAGTAGAGGAATCAATAGATTCAGGAGTAGGCTACTGAGAAGAAGACACCTCCAATATGTGTAAGTGAAGAATTGGGTTTCCACCTTGACCCATCTTGTAGTTTTGTACATTCTTTGCATGCCTTTCTCTTTGAGCATCACTTAAAGCCTGGTTAGTCCAAAACATGTGTTAAATATGTAATACTATGAATTTAAAACAATATATTCTAAATGAGGAGTCTTAGTACCTTGAATTCATTGAGTTTTCTCGAAGCAACAAATGCCTCCCACACATTTAGGCTCACTCACTGACTTCTTCTACTTGTTTAGTATGAACTCGCTAGTCAGATTTGTCCTATAAATCCTTAGTACCATCCCAAAATGTTTGAATACCTTTTTATGATGTAGTTTTTCATCTAAGTCAATTATTCTATGTAAAAATTTATATACTTAATGGAATATTCTAAAAAAAAGAATTGTAAACATCTTAAAAAAAACATTGTAAATCATCATATCTCATACACAATTCCTTCTATATTAAGTCTTTCGTGCCTTGAATATTTTTCTGCCAACATTCTATTGTTATTTCTAATTTTCTACCAGTAAAAACCCCTAGATGTTGCATAAAAGACTACAATTCTTTCCAATAAGATTTCCTGAATCATCAAACTCAATGACCAGCTTCGGTCATTTACCCAAATTCTCTACTAAATTGTTCATCATGGTGTTGCCCCTTATTTTTTCACACACACGATGCTCTACAAAAAACTCAAAAATATCCTCATGGCGCACATTCTCAGGCAAACATTGACAAGAAACACATATAAGTCATAAAAAATTAACTAATAAATGTGATAAAACAAGAAAAAATACAACAATATAGACATTCTAAAATGAAAATCAATATAATACAAGAATACAATTGACTCCAACATCATCCTCACAGTCCACATCATCACAATGCTCATCCTCATGGTAGTCATAGTCACGGTCATCATACTCATGATTATTATTTGAGAAAATGTTAGATAAAAAATAATCAAACAATGAAATATAAGTGCCAAAGAATGTAAAATGCACATCTAACATTAAAAAAAACCATGCCTATAATATTGATTGGATCTGGGATCTATTAGCATTCCTTCTATGTGATCTCCATGCATATATAAGTCAGTGTCAAATTCAAAATTTGGTGTTTGCAAGACAAATGAGAATGAACTAGAGTCATCATACTTGTCATAATATTATTCTTCATCTATAGGGTCTACAATGAACTGCCTCTTACTATGAAGTTCAACCAACCATTTTTCACTTGTTGGATCATCGATATAAAATGTTTGCTTCACCTGTGATTCCATTATGAATGGTTCACTCTTCTTACCAATATATTCAAAACTAATGAATTTGAAACCTAATTCATCCATTACAAATCCTTTGGTGTTATCAAGCCAATTACACCTAGAGATCGAAACTTAAAAATCTATATAGTCAAACTCCTATATGTTCTAAATGACACGATAATATGACATTTTATCTTCACGGGGACTCTTATCCTTAGAATTATAAAAATACAATGAAGATGCTTGAAGGTTGACCCCACTATTTTAGACAAGACTCTTATCATATTAACATTTTTGTAATATGAAATTCATTTATGTCAAACTCTGCATAAGAAATAACATCCATTTTTGGTTTAATGGGAGGCATTTGATATTTTCAACGACATTACTTGGTTTTTGAGATAATTGATGTAAGACTTTATCTACAAATCACCTAATAAATGTATTCTTATTCTCTCTAGAAATCCACATTAAGAAAGCACTCACACAAATTTTTCTTCTCCTTTCTAGAATATGTGTAACAAGTAGGAGGTAAATATGTTTTTCTATCACTACTAACTTTTGATCTTAATTATTTCCTTACACCCATTTCACATAGGTACATTCTAGATTTGTTGCCATCTTTAGTCTAGCATGTTATATTAAATGGAACACCCATGATGCTATCACGCACATTGTACTCAACATGAATTACATAGATACAATGCCTAACTACCACAAAACTTCAATAAGTTAGATCCCAAAATGTTGACCTCTTATTGTATAAAGATTTGTCACTTTGTGTGGGAATAGTGCATTGTGATCTCTTATTGAATGCATTGAAAAAATCTTTTACTCTTTCATAAATAATCTCCCCTGATATAGGTTTAGGGGAACTCACTTCCTCATCAATCCATTGAACTCTTTGTGCAATCCTCGATAAGGAGAAAATTTTTGAAGAAACCTTCAATGACCAAGATATATAGTCTTGTAGCAATGTTTCAGTTGTATCAAATCAATATTCTCCTCACATATAGGGAATGATTTGCATCCTTTTACACTATATCCAAACAAATTCCCATATGTTGGAAAGTCATTAATAGTGCAAAACAACATAGCATCTAAATGAAATGTCTCTCTACATTAAGCATCATAGGTCATCACACCGTCAAACTAGAGTTTATTTAAGTCCTCAATCAAAAGTTCAAGATAAACATCGATATAATTTACAAGTTGTTTAGCTCCTAGTATCAAGAATGACAACATGGCATACTTATTGTTTGTACACAATTAGGGAGGCATATTGTAAATAACAATCATATCATGTTAAGTGCTATGTTGGTTTCTCAATGTGTCGTATGGATTCATTCCATCGAAACAAAGCCCAAGTATTATATTTTTGACTTCTTCACCAAATTTAGGATACAACAAATCAATCATCTTCCGTTGTTGGGAATTTGATACATAGAGAAGGATCCCATCATTATTTTTCTTTCGCGCTACATGCCATGTTAAATTCTCCATAGTCATGGTATTGGCAAACAAGCATTGAAAATTGTGGTCTTATTGGTAGATAACATATCACCTTTTGGTAGGAGAGCTAGTTTTGGACTTCCCCAAAGTCATCATTTTACACCTTGACACCCCAAATTTTGGAAAAACTTTCAAATCGGTATAGTCCTTTTAAAATAACACATTGTCATTCGGTCATGTATGTATCTTCCTAGAGTACATTCCCATTAGGCACAACGTTTTCTTTAACCCTTATGTTGATAGTGGAAGCTCGTTGCCTTCAAGAAAAATTTCTTTGCAACAATAACAAAAATGGGGTGAAGCTTTTGTCACTTCAGCTATTGTTAGCCAATAGACTCATACAATATCAACTCAACGCTCAACTATGTAGACTTAGTACAACCTAAGTATACCAATCTCTTAGCATCATGATCAATGTTTCTAAATAAGGAAGGTGGATCACTATGCTCTATCCCACACCTATCTATCATCTCATCAACCATTTCTATTGGAATCGGGTCATTCACTTCTACATCATCGTCGAAAAAATTCTTCTTAAACACAAGTACTACAATTGTCACCTACTAATCTCATAGTAAGAATGTATCCATGCCAGTATCATTTCGTATAACCCTGTACAATCTTGTTGCACATGACATGACTTTTTATTTCATCAACAATGTCAACTTTCAAGTTGTTACTACAAGTCGTACATGGACAATAGAACATGCGTCCATGTAGTTTCCTATGTTCCTCCACAAATCACTCCAAGCTACATCGATTTGGAATGGACATCCATGATCTATCCATTCTATGATCAAAGAGAAAACAACTATTGAACCAGGTGTTTAGAGATTAGGATTTTGAGTTTGGGGTTTATCATTTACAATTTAGGGATAAGAATTTACATATTGGGGTTTAAGGATTAGGGTTTACAGATTACGGTTAGGGTTTACAAATTAGGATTTAGGGTTTGTGGTTTATAAATTAGGTTTTAGGGTTCAGTAATGAATGTGTGTACCACCTATCTCATTTTTGAACACCTAATCTCACTAGTAAGTGTATAATGTGTATCCAGTTTTTGAAAAGAAATTGGCAATATTTCCCTACAGTTACCCAAGTATACTAATGTAGATGGGAAAATATCCACCTACATATTTACATAGACAAAAAATTGTTAAATGCTGACAAAACATCTAGAAAATAGAATTCACGTTGTATACTTACATCCTAAGTGTGATTAAGTGTTAAAGAACAATCACAAATTAGGGACTATCGAAGATTACTCCTAAGAAGTAAATCTTAGTTGTGTTTCTAATCCTACACAATGTTGTCATTTATATAACTACGATCTTAGTGTCATCATTCATATCATAGGTGCAAGAAAATATAGATTAAGATAGGCTTAGAATAATACATGTTTTTCTAAGAAAGTGTTCTTTAAGTTTCAAGTTAGTTTATGTTCCATCGACAATTATGCCCCAGGAAGGTTAAGGTTCATCAAGTCGTGAGAATTGGACATCCAAAGATAGTGAATTCGTCCTAATTTAAACAATAAACACAAACAAATACCATCAACACACATAGTATACATTTTTTTAACATACTCATTCATACACACAATGCAAATACAAACTTCAAAAATATGATAACATGTATCAAGACATGTAATGAGAAGGGAGTAGAGGATCCACTTCCAAGCAGTGATGATGATGGTGGTGGTGGAAACAGTGGGTGACAAAAATGACAACAATGGTAGAGGCAATGACAACGACAACCAACTGAGGTGTTGGTGGTGGAAAATAAGAAGATCTATAGTAATTGGATCTTGATAGAGATGGTTCATTCAAAATAACCAATGATAGAGTCCCTTACCTAAATAAAAAAAGTTAGCCTTAGTAAAGACTTGGACATTGGTTTTCTAGCGATAAGTCGATTACTAAGTAAGAAGTGAAATGTCAGTTCATTCAACATAAGCCCTTACCAAAACAAAAAAATTTAGCCTCAATAAAGACTTAGACGTCAATTGTGTTTGCGAACCAAAACTAGGAGAACTATAGGGGGAACCGTATTTTTGTGGGGACGTGGGGGGAACCCTCTTTCGTCAGTTTCTTGGCAACAAACAGACACCATAGGCACATTTTTCTTTGTAGTCAATAATATGTATAAAGTCAGTTTCACTATTTTCAAATTGATGACACAAGTATTTTGGAGGAAAACTTTATTCCGCAGGCAGGGGACAACTGACGCTTATCTTAATTTTTTTTTGGAGGCAAATTTTTCCATGAACTATTGTATTTTGCGGGTCATCTTGAGATCAATTTTATTAAGAGATAATTGAAGTTATAAAAGAAGTGGTAAGCATTCCTTTTTCTACAATAGGAGGGCTTTGTACTCTACAATCAACATTGTAGATGTTATATTGTCAGTTTTTCTACACAATCGACATTATGTAAGGTGACATTATAGGTAAAAAATATACTGGTTACAAATTTTCTATTTATTTCTTACAACATTGAAATCTATCATCATGACCCATGGGTCATTCATATTTTGGTGAATCAACTAATTGCTCATTTAGAACTCAGTTCTATCCCAATCTAGATTGTTTCCATAGACCATAGCAAGGTAAAAATCACTCTTTCCAGCAACAATTTAGAGGTGACAAACTGATCCCATGCAAACTATTTGACTACTAAAAGAATAGGCATTTCATAACATAACCCCCAACCAAGGAAATGAATACCATGAATAGGTCACTACTACAAATTTTAAATTGATGTATCTATTCAATAGCTTATGTATTTTCTTATATTCCACCTTAGTTTCACTAAGGGCAAGTAGACTACGAACTGATCTCATCATTTTAGCTTGTATTTGAGGAGATTTTATGTTAATCCCCATGACATACTTGTTGACAATCTAAAGAGCATCATTTAATATTTGTCACTCGGGTCACTTAGTTCTTGAATGGTATGTTACCATCTTCATCATCTTTGTTGAATTTGTTAGAAAATGATGTCTCAAATCATTATTTCCACCTCAAGATATTGAGTTCTTCCCATTTTTTCCATGTTATTATTTGTATTCCATGTTGTAAATTGTTTATCTTCTTCATGACCTTTTTGTTCAAGAAAATTACGAGGGGCATTCAAAATGATCAAATCACTATTATGTTTTAAGGATTTTTCCTATGAGTCACTAGAATTAACACATATGTTACCAACATCAAAGGAAGCACTATCCTCAAATGTCTCACTAGAATAGTTAAAAGCTTCACCTTCAAATTCTATAATAGGCACATTATCCATTTGATTTCTTTCATTCATATAAATAATGATATTCCTTATATAAGTGTTACCCTCCACATTTGAAACTAATGAAAAAATGTTACCTTTGTTTGAATTAATAGTTTTTGGTTTCCCTACTTTTCTATCTAGTTTTTTTTTTCATTTTCATTCATGGACTAGATCTTTTTTCCTACTTTATTCTTACAGTCCTCATGGCATAATAGGTTACACATCAAGCACCTATCAAGAAACCATTCATATAAAAACAATATTTTGCGGCTTTACTCTCATGTGTAGAGCAAGAGACGTAGGAAACACAAACTCCTTTGGCATTGACACCTAAAATCTTGGGTATTCTAATATGTTATATTACATACATTGTTACAACCCCAATTTTGGGAACATTTGGTGAGAAATGTAATTTCTCATATTAAATATATTTGAACAAATAATGATATAATTTTCTTCAAATAAATGGATTTCGTTTACAATAGCCTTGGTGTTTGTGTTGTGGGCTTTATTGGCTATTGGGCCCAAATAATAAGGAAATTCAATTAGTAAATGAATAATTGAATTTTTAAGAAAAGAAATATGTAGAAACCTCTAGAAGGCACATCCAAAGAGGATTTCGTGCCTCTTCGGTTCCTTGGGTACCAAGGAGTCCAGGGTTGCAAAAAGGAAGCAATAAGAAAAGAGAAGATTAATTAAGTATTTCTTTATTAAGAAATAAATTGAAAATAATGATAAAATGAGTGGAAAGAGGCATAAATGAGATTTCTTGGGGAAATTTCGTATCCATGAGGTTGCTAATATTAAAAGGGATGCCAATGAGGAAAATAAAAGAGAAATAAAAAGAAATCCTTAAAAAGAGATATTTAAATGAGAAATAAATAAGATAATGTGAAATAATGCATAATGATACATCTAAAAGGATAATAAGTATCCAATAAAAAGAATTTCAAAATAATGGAGTGTCTTGGGATCCAAGGAGTCCCAACAAATAGGAAAGAAAAAGAAAATACCAAAATTTGCAAAATAAAAGATAAAATCATACATTATTAATGATTTTGGTGGCTTTATGAAAAAGGAAGTAATTTCTATTAAAAGAAGATAGAAATTTGTGCAAAAGGATTAAAAAGCAAACATAAAGTGAATAAGAGAAGGGGAATTTTGAATTTCCTAATATCCACATAATAAGGAATATTCAAAGGGTAAAGAAGAGAGAGAAAGTTTGCTTTCTAATGAAGGAAGATGGTTTCCTAATAAGGAGAGGACTTGTTTCCTCTTAGGTGGGTACCTTAGGGCAAGGATATCCTCCCCTATAAAAGGGGTAGAGCCCCTGGTCGAGTTCAAAGAAGAAAACTCATGTCTTCTTCTCTCTTCCCTATCTTCTTCTTCCTTGCTTTCATCCGTAAACCCTAAACCTAGAATGTAGCCCTAACCTGGAGGTATATGAGGTTGGGGAGGGGTAGAGAGGAAGGCCTGCTACTTCCACAACGACATAAGACGCCTGGGTGAGTGTTCCCTCACTCTAGATGGCCATGGTGGCAGCAGCACGACTGCTTAGGGCGGTTGTGTGACAGGTCTGTCCGGCCTGTTTTCCACCACCATGGCGGTGGTTCTAGACACCATTGGATGCGGCAGAGGGTAGATGATCGAAAGGGACCGCCTCCGGTCACTGAAAGAGTCCAAGACGGGAGCTGGAGCCGTGCCATGGGAAGCTAGGGCAGCCGTGTCACGGCTGATCCAAGGAGGAAGACGACCGACTGTTCGCTGGACAATCCTACCCCTTCGTGGGCTGAAGAACCAGTCACTTAACTGAGGGTAGAAATGTAATTCAGTTATAATTCTCAAACGGGCCGTTTTGCATTAGAATGGACAACGTGGCAGCATGCCATTGGCCCAAACATGTAATTCATACAAAATTTATATCTCAATATTCGTAACTCCGATCAAGACAAATTATATATGTATTTTGATCATAAAAATGCAAGGAACCCATTAAAAATAGTTTCATAGCCTGAATATGATCATAGTTAGAAATGTAGTGTAAATTATCATCTTTAATGAATTAAAGATTAAGAAACCCTATTTTGATATGATTAATGTGTTTAATAGGGTTTAATGGATCTTTAGGGTTGATGTTCACCTGTTAAATTTAAAAGGTACATTATGTTCAAAAAGGAATAACTTTTCACGTGATTAGTCTAATTTAGAGTTTGTATGCATAAATATGCCTGAAATGTGAAAAGTACATAAAGTTATCATCTTTAGTGATTTAATTAAGGAAAAACCCTTAGATTTGATGATAGATGGACTTAATGATGTTATTCAAGTTGATATAAACTATTGTTAAATAAAAGAGAAAATAGTATCTAAAAAGATGATCTTTTTATATAATTGGCTTAAGTTAGGGTTTCGTGCATGATTATGCATTAATGAGCTTGACAACCCTAATTTAGATGAATATGTCTTTTAATTGTTTTAATTGTTCAAATCCATGAATAAATAGGGATGTGATGATCCTAAATCAATTTGGGTATAAAAGACCATTAAAATGGATAGTTGAGCAATTAAGGTTCATATAAATGGAAAAGAGTATTTTAGGGTTTAATAACCTAAAAGGGATAAAGTTTGAGAAATTGATCTAAGAAACCCTAATGAATATTAATGAAATCTTAATGTGGATTAGAAACCCTAGAAAGAGAATCCAAGTCAATAAAGTAGATTCTTGATAAAGTGTGGAATAAATAGAGTACATATTCTTTTCAGGAATTATGTGATGATTGAATTACTTGCTTGGATCTGTTGACTGGCTTGATTGTATATACATGAAGTATATGTTGAATAATATGCATGACTCATCAAATCAGGTATGTGGTTACACTTATGAATAATCGCTCTAGTTTCACGGCAATTTCCGAAGTTTTAATCGGTTGCTTGAAAATAACTATTGGATGTTTATTTATTTCATGCAACTATAAAGTGACTATGATTATCACTATAAATGTGCGTATATAACTGACTAGATCCGGGTCCACCTCTATTGCTTTGAAAAGGCTAAGAAAAAAGGGGTAATCCTAGAGCAAGGTCTAGGTTACCGAGAGTTAGAAATTGGGCTACCTACGTGTAGTGCCATGAGACTCATTATCCTGCCATGAGTTATGGAGTGGGCTACTTACGAGTAGTGCCATGTGACTCAACCCTAGAAATTGGTTCACTTATAGGTGGATCATGAGGGGTTTAATGGGGACAACATAGAGGATAGGGTACTCTTGGATCGTGGATTTATATCTAAAATGTAATATTGGTTGTTAAATGATTAATTGAATGATTACAATGTTAATGTATTTACATGATTATTGTTTCCCCCACATACCAGCTTCGGCTGACTGACGTTTTGTTTGTCGGCATTTTAGGTACAAGCCAAAAGGTCAAACAGTAAATCGTCATATTGTGAAATACATGAAGTTAAATACAAGGAGGATTAGTTAGCATAGAATTCTTAAGTTGATAGAAGTTTAGAGATCCAAGTTTTCAAAAAGGTATGCAAAAATTTATTTTCTTACAGCTTTTCAGTATAGTAGGTTAAAATTTGATAATTATTCTTGGTTAATTGTTGAACCTTTGATCCAGAAGTTATGGGTGCGGATTAGACCTCTCCGTCTCCCTTAATTTGGGGTTATAGGGAGGTGGGGTCGTAACATACATAGTTTATCACTCTGATAGTTATTTACAAGAAAGTCCCAAATATTTCTAACATCTTCTTTTCCCATAGTTCCAACGGGTGATCATAAATCTTCATAAAGACTAGTATATCAAGAAGCTGAAACATAGTCCACACCTCACTAAGATTCCACTTTAGAATTATTTTTTAATTATGTTTGAGATAATAGATTCCACCATCAAGTATCTTCTCCATATCCCCATGATTAAAGAAATTCATTGAGAACAAGACTCTAACACAATTTATAATCTCAATTGAACCTTCTAGATTCTAGATTTGATTTAGGTACAACTCTGGGATAGGAAGGTGAACCTTGGTCACAATGACATATCTTGTAAAGTAGTTCTCCCATATGGCTACATTCTTAACTTCTTTTCCTTTATGATAGACCAAAGTATCTCCATGAATCTATATAGGTATTGTCTTTAGTGAAGTATCACATCGTTTTCCACTAGATTTGAACAAATTTTTCCATTACTTATTGTGCAATTATGCTAATGAGTCCAATGAGGCCTAGTAGTTATTGCATGCATCATTTCCTCTTCCATCGCCTCTTTGAGACACAATCAATTTTAAGGGAATTTATGAATACTATGGACAAACAATTTTTTAAAGTTACAAGAGGTACGTAACTATATAATTTATAGGAAAAAATGCCAGGACAAGAATGAACTAAATGAGAGTGGGCTCCTCTAAAAATATACCACAAAAAATAAGAAAAAAACAAGAAAAAGATTAAAATAGAAAAATCAAACAAAGATAAAAGAAATGAATCATTGTCCTTAGAAGCAACATCAATGAGTGCACTAACAATATAGTCTTCTACAAGAATAATCCATCATTGACATCCTCACCTTAAGCATCATACAATGACTCAAATTATACAGATAATTTGTTAGTAACCACCCCTTTCTTGCCATTAAAGGTCCCGAGTGACTTGGGCGTTGTATTTTTTTGGTAGAAGAATTATACCTTAAGCATAAAGGACTAGAACATAGTACATTTCGAATTGCAATTCATATTAATGTTGTTTTTGTGATTATTGTAAAAACAATATTACACTCACTCTAGATTAACCATATCAAATACACTACCAAAACTAATTTATTTTTGCAAAAGAGTTTGTTTCTAGTGTGAGAATTAAATAACATTAAGAAAAAAGACATCAAACTAAAACAAGTCTGATACATAAACTTTAGAAGATGTGAGACCAAATTACAAAATCCATTCGACAAGTAAAAAAACATTAGTATTGTCTTTAAGTTAGATATTGAGAAAATAAACTCAACATGAAAACCACTAGAATGCCAATGTGTGCCAAAAAGTAGCTTATTTTGAGAAGTGAACCAAATATGAATGATGAATTTCAAGGGACATTTCATATTCCAATGTCTAATCCTAAAATGATCTAACAATAGATGGTGTGTTAAAAAGAAGTAGGCATCACATAATTTGAAGTCTGGTCACTTACACTGAACTAGAGCAGTAGAATTGTATAGATGAAATTCGAAAAGAGCTTCAAATAATATATAGTTGGAAAAACATCCAAAAGAACATGTTTGGGTTTGTTTGTTGTAGGAAGAAATATCAAATATAGTGAGAGGAATGTCTAAGTTGATAGAATACTTCTTGTAAGACCAGAAATTAATTTTCTAAAATGATCAATCAGGATTGATGATGGACTTCTTAACATTACTACATGATCTCTGAAGATATTTATAATAAAAAGATAAAAAATATTTCAAAATGTTACTAAAAATTAATTATGAGTTGTGTTTATCCGTAATGTGACAAAATTAAATGGTTATTTGTTTTTTCAAAAAGAACAATACTTATTTTTACTGGTAAGGTAGATAAAATGAAAACTCAGATCAATAATCATTTATCCTACAAAGCGGTGAGGTATGTACATGGTACTCAATTAACAATATCAACATGTTTTGCATGACACCTATTAGACCCCAACTCCATAATCATTGTTAGACCACATCATTAAGGAATGAGGTGATCAAGTTATCTAAGACAAGACACATCTAAAATTTTTCATTTTCTTTTTACATATTTTCTTAATGACTCGTAGATGAAAACCTTTCATGTGTATAATCATGTAATAGTTCAAACACCTTAGAATCTCTTATTTATAACTTGATAGTTCAAAAAATCAAATACATGAACTTTTTTACAAGCCATTCAACACGGAAATAAATTATATTAATTTATTACTTTTGTAATACAATTTTGTGTTTTTATTACTATAGCACCTGGACAAGACATGGATCGAGACTGATTAACTATATCTTAAAATGCTACTAACATACTTAAATGGAAGGACTTTTATAAATATATAGCTATCTCCACAATAAAAAAATACCTAAAAAATGTTCAATAGAGTGTCATCTATTGTGTCACCGAATTGAAAATCATACATAAACAATATAATGTAAATTATGTTCATTCAGTAAATTGAAAATATATAAGATTATCAATACCATGAATATGTTTCTGAATTAGAAATACTACCAAATTCATCAACCAACCAAAATACTAGTAATGATTTAACTATAAATTTTTGAGTCTAACTACTGAGGTGGACAAAAACATGTGGAAGCATAACAACAAGCTACAATCCCACCATATTAAACTTAGGGTAGTACCAAGATTGAAACTCTTCTAAGTAGCTACTCGGTCTGGAATTGGCCTCCCATGTCTAGACTCGACAACTATATTAGTTCGTTGGATAAATATAGATTCCTCCTTTGAACTTGGGTACTCACACAAAGAGCCAAAATTATTTATATTACAATGCCTAGATTAGTGGTTCTACAATTACTAATGTCACTAAACTATTTGTTACCTCATGTCCACACTCTTAATGGATACAAATCTAAAGACGATCGGACTTGGGTGCCCATCCGTAGAATGGGACAAATATTTCACACAAGAAGTATATATGTAAAAGATAACAACAAGACATAATAAGATACTAAACATGTATATGAGATATATGTACCCATTTCTAGATTCAAGCATACCCATTGGTAATTCATTTCAGAGCTTAGAGTCATGAGTGAAGCGATTCTTCCTTTAGAAATTACAAATTTGATAAACAAAATATATCAACTTGAGTGTTTGAGTAATCTATGAAAAGCATGTAACCACAACTTAAGATTAATATAAAAGTTACTTGGATAGAAACATCATATAGAACAAGAAGTAGAAACAAGACATAAACACTTAACAACACTCTTATATACATCACATGTTTTAGATGTCTTTATCCATTATATCAACATTGGCCTTTGACCACTCCTCAAGGAAGGGTTTTTGAGGGACATTTATGCTCCCTATTTCTACATGAGGGACCTCAAAAAACCCTGTTTCATTTGTGCCTTGTTCCCTTACCACGAGAATTATAACAGGTACATAAGGTTTTATAAAGGATTTCTATATCTAATGTTCAAGGTTTCTCAACATACTATATTCAACATGAAATTATTATTTATGGGGAACAATAGCTGAAACAAGTAATTATCTATCTAAGCATTCATATGTTCATACATACAACAAACAAATATCATAGTAGGTCAAGAGATTATGCATACCTTGCGAGTAGAGTACAAGTCATGATCCATGAGGGGATTCTAGAGATGGTTCAATTCCAAGGGGACCTAAGGTTTAAGAATCCATAATAGTGGGTCTAAGATAAATGGGGTATTGATAATGCAAACATCGTATGGTGATGTGCATGTTTCCCTAGATCTAGGTTTCACTTAGTTCAAATATAGTTTCCAATGTCTCAAACATGCAAACATTGATTCTACATAGAACAAGCATCAACATTAAACATAAGGTATAGGTGAATCATCCACATTAGATTAGATATAAGGTGATATCATAACTTATTTGGGGTCATGGGAATCATAAAAATGAGTATTGGTCATGATTTGATCATATTAAACATAGCTTGTCACAGTAGATCATTTTTTAGAAAGATTGTTGCATTTCAATGTCATAGAGGCATTAAGTACAAGAAGTTAGGATGTATAGCCATATCAAGATGATACTATTTCTTTAAATTCATTAAGACATATTGTATAGCACAAGAGCCTCATTCTTACAAGGTTAGAGTTCCAAAGGTTAACATGTACATTTAGAGCATGTTAGGTGTCACATGTGTGTCATATGAAATCAAAGAGCAAATGAGTGCATTATAGGGAAGTTCGTGTCCCAAGTCATAAAATGGTCTAATCTGAAAGCAAACATACATGGTTGAGAATTTAGATCACTTTTACATAAGAGTTTAAAGATCCAATAATATAGGCACATAGATATCACATATTAGGGCATAAAGTAGGTACCTAAGGCCATACATGGTAAACATAGAGTAATAGTATGAGTTATTGGTCCACTAGAGTAACAAATCTCAAGTTCGGTTACAAATTTTGAGATACACTCATTTCATGGTGATACATTAGGACAAAATCACTAAAATGGTCAAGTTGGTTCATATAAACATATAAAAGATCCAACTTTTTGGTCAAGGTAGTCATTATCAATATGTCAACATTATGCAAGGAATTAAACAAGCCCAAATTAGATTAAGGTTACTGGTCCAGAGGTATCACCTCATTTTGTCTAACAAAAGATTATGTTAGCACATTATGAACCATTGATCATGTGAGTAGAGATTAAAAGATGCCATTTTTAACATAACATGAGTTACAAGTATAATTCAACCTTGAAATTAGGTTCACTGGATAGATCTCATCTAGAGGATAAAAAATTCATATATTATATGCCATATTTTACTAAATCAATTGGACGATATCCATTTTTTCTAGGTTTTGAATCAGATATAGAGACAACTAGGTCAGGGCGTTACATTTATTGATGCATCTGAGCAGTTTGTTATGGACCTGACATGGTGCGACTAGCGTGTTTTCATCCAGAAGAGGTGGATCACTTGGGCCAGATGAATCTCCATCCCACTTGCTCCATCCATTAGCTTGTTAGATGGAACCTTGGCTAAGCCCAAACTTGATTCCCTAGAGATATAGGGTGAGCTCGCACCCCACGCAGTAGTGCCACAACTTGGTGCTCGCTGGTGCTAGTGGGAATCGGCCAAAGATGGATCATTGTAATCTTGAGGGGTTCCAACCAGATTTGGACCACTTCTATGAATCATCTGGAGGAAGAAATGGGGATGAAGGAGAATTAGGTAAGAAAGATACACTCGACATTATAGGTGGCACAGTTGGTCCAAAGCAGGAAAAAAAGGAGGAGAAGGAGGTTGAAGACGTAAGATAGGGCTCGTGAGTGAGGGAAAAAGACGAAGAAAGAAAGAGGGAGGGAAAATGTGGTCAAAGAAGTCATCAATAGAGATATAGGGTGGAGTTGGTGGGGTTTAACATTGATGATGTCGGAAATGGTACAGACGAAGATGACAAAATCACAATCGTCGGATGGTTGGGAATTTTTGGTTGTGGGATATGATGGCTAATATTTGTGGACCAATAACTTATGACTTTAGATTGGCCGAGAAGGGTAGTTTTGGATTGAAAAGGAAAGGGAGAGGGGAAGTGGGCTGTGCCACTAGACATTTGGGCCCATTAATGTTTTAGTCCAATTTTAAGGCTAAATTCAAGGTTAAGACTAAGTGATTTTTCAAATACACATATCATTATCATATTAGCTAAGAATTGAGAAAGATAAGATGCATTAGAAACGTGGGAAAACCTCTACCACAAGACCTCACAAATAGAGTACAAAAGGTCACAAGGATGTGATCAAAATTCAAAGGAAGTGATGATGAGTGGCATAGTTATAAACTTGATTTATGTAGACTTTAGCATCACCAAGGTGGGACATACATGCTAGATGGACCAATTGTGCATCAAAATACATTCAATAATTAAGTAGAAGTAGAGATTAAGTGCATATCCCATATATGAGGAGAGAGAAAAGTCTATGTTTCTCACGACAAACTCACTTAGTAGTAACTAAACTAGGTAGAAATGGAATTTTTTATTATTTTTAGGTACCTATCTATAACTATATTGAAACTTGGTACAACTAGGATCTTTGGTTATTTTTGGTTACCATCGATAAATGTTGGATACCCCTAATTTATTTCTAGATGTTCTCCAAAATGGCTTAACCCCTAGTTCCCTCCATACAAGCTCAAACTTTCTCCTCAAGATGTTGTCAGTAGTTAAGACTTTTTCTCCATTATGATACAAACCACTGCAAGGAATCTATAGTGTTCAGATAATATAAAGTTCATTTGGATTTTTTTGTTTCATTATTTCTAAACTTCTCTATGCTTAATCAATATTTAGATCATTTGATTTTATTTTCAATATTTGAAACCACATCACTACTATAGAAACTCATAATAAAATTAATACACATATTTTAATGCTCGAAATAGAATTTTAACATGACTACTAACATTCAATATTATAATTTACTTAATCTAAGCATATCTGAATATATTGGAACAATATGTCCTGTAAAAATACTATTACTCTCTCATACTAAATACCACTTATTCTGATGTAGCTAATCTATGTAGAACTAATAATATTCAAAACTGTATATAGCTTGAACATGCTGAACTGAGCATATAGTATATAATGTTAGAAAGAAAAACAAAATTTATCAATTAGAATTCATAAATAGAAAAGATAGATCAATATAATAAAACATCTTGTGTGTGTTTCACAGTTGAAGAATGTAGAGAAAACACATATACACTAGTTCCTCTAGGATAATAGTATGTTTGAAACTCAAATAACTTGTATACATGCATTCTAGAACTAAAACCAATCATCTTTTATCATTTTTATAGCTATTGTGATAATTCATACCTTATATATGTTAATTTAAGAATACTAAAATAATGTCAACTAACCTCTTAACCAGACACACATGCTCTTCATAGTTTAAATTTTGGATTCTCTAAAAGTCATGACAAAGAGAAGAATTTTCACTCACCTTCACTTTGATTCTAGCAATTAATCGTGATTCCAATCTTACAATATCTGAGAATTGGCTTGTAGAGCTTTGATTTGAGTAAAAAACTTCAATTCCACCTTCTATAGGTCAAAACTGAGATATTGTTCCATCCTTCATATACTAAATAAAGAAGAAGAAAAGGGAATGAAAAAAGTAAACTCCAATTATCCTTGATGTAGACAGTGACAAGGGGAAAAAGGAAGAGAAATAAGGAGAACTCATAAAGTGAAGTTTAACTCAATGGATCTAAAGTTAGGTCTACTATTATTCCCAATTCTTCATATTCTTCTACAAAATTTACCTAAGAATTTCCATGTCATGTGTCTTGGTGTATTTTAGGGATCTATTTAGATGGAAAATTAAAATATGAATCCAACAAAATAAGTAGTTAAATTTTGATATATCAAAATTTATAGTGTTTTTTTGGGAATAGCTATGTTGGGTGGAGCGTAGCTCATTCCCATTGGTTAGTGTGGCCATCAGTTTGGAAACTAGTCTACATGGATATTGATTTAAATGGGAAATATGCGTGGCCATTAATCTGGCCATCAGTACACTGTTGCCTCCGATGTATGTGGATATTGGTCTACATGACCATTCATATGTGTGTCCAAGTGCTAATTAACAATAAATGAATAAAAGTTAAACTAAAAATTAGGTCTAATCAATAAAGGAAAGAAATCACTTAGCACTGACTAAGAAATATGAATCCTAACTAGCACTAGGCAAAGCTGTTGAGAAAAAGTAACAAGCTAACACTAAACTAGGAAACTAGGTACCTAATAAAACAAAATCACAAACTAATAATAACTGACTAAACTTAACGATCAATTATCATTTAACTATTTAATAAACCCTATAGAGAAATAGAGTACCAAGATAACTAACACTATTTAGAAAAGAGTAAACTATAGTTTTAAGAAGTATCTAATGTTGTTGGTGTTTGGGGGTAACATGACTTTCGACCTAGGTGGCGGTATATCATACAACACAAGCAAACCACATATTATCAAACTAAAAAACATAGTGTAATGGGGATGCATTGTCCTATACTACTAGTTGACCATGGGTGGAATAAGATTTGCCTTGTGGAACTAGAAACTATCAATACTATCCAACCTTACAAGGTTCAATTGACTAGGGTATATGTATAATTCAATCACTACAATACTAATCTAGGTTTCTAGCAGTGATTCTCTTAATATACTTTGAGGAAAGTGGTTTTATGGAGTGTAGGAGAGGAGTATTTAAACTCCTATTTTCCTCCATCCAATATTTAGATATTCTCTTTCCAATGCACATCAAGTGAGGCATGATTGGACACATAGTTCTCACCCTTTAGGATAGAGGAGTAGAAGGGTATGCTAGAAGAGAGGAATCTAGGTTAGGATCCACTAGTTGGATTTATGATTTTTTCTCAAATATCCATATATAAATCATTCTCAATATACATAGGTGGTTTCAAGCATCAACCACCATATAAAGAGATGGGAATACAAACAACATGAATATAAAATTTTCTAGATGAGACGACAGTCTCACATTAATATTTGCATAGAATGATATTTGTCACATTTTATTCCCCCAAACTGCTTACCAATGGGGTTTAGCTATACAAGATGTAAGAAATAGAAAAAGAAATGGAAGGATTAGAGAAGTAAAACTCCGTGGAGGTATATGAAGATGTCTCATTCATCACCTCTACTTTTATGAATCCAAGCACCATCCTCCCTTAAGGTCCAAGCATGGAAATGGGTCGAGAATCGCCAAAACTCTAAAGAACTAGGATTTTAGGCTGGAATGAGGAAGATGGAAGTTTGGAATGATACTAGGAGGTAGGTGAAAACCTTAAAATCTAAGAACTAGGATTTAAGCACCATATTATCTTTCAAATGATTAACCTTTTTTTGTCAAATAAGCATTGAATAGTTAACAAAAAATCTCAGTCTAATTAGCAACTTTCATCATTCTAATAGACCATAAAATGACCCTTTAGATCTAGACTAGGGCAAACTCAGATTCTCTAATTCTTGTAAATCCACCATTTTATCACTTTATAATCATGATAGTTCATATAATAATCTTTCAACATGGTGCCACATCAAGAATTATAGTTTATAAATCATTCTTTCTATTGGAAATCATTGTACAATCTTATAAAATTCTTCACAACTATCACTAAATAAGATTCAATATTTGAAAAGTAATTATTTTGAATTTATATGTTATTAATCAAGGTTATATGGTGATTTTCCACTCACTTACACATGTTCTACTTTGTTTTTTCTTGCTCTTGACAAATCTATACGCAAAATCAACCTTGTACTGGTCTGATGCAAGAGTTAGACCTCAAGGATATCATCCAAACATCCTTTCATTAGTTTTACCACCCTAGAAGAACGTCTATTGAAGGTAGAAGATGAACACAGGATGTTAATTGAAACCATCATTGATGAATCAGGGAGTTACGAGTCAGGGAACATAAATAAAAGGAAAGATGTACAATCAAGAACTACTTACCAAGATGAATCTATAATAAAACCTTCAATTCCTAAAATTACCAGTTTACACAGTATAGGTTATAACAATCTCCCCCTCTAATTTTGATCTCAAATTTCCTAGAAGAGGAAGGAATATTTGTTACACAACTTTGATTCTAACTCCCATGTAGATTCTTCTACACCATGGTTTCTCCAAAGAAACTTCACTAGGGGTATCTTCCTCTTTTTAAGCTTTTGAATTCTACGGTCCAAACGTATAGGACCTTCAACATTAGATACATCTTACCTTCTTTGTACTTTTTCTAGGCCTATAATATTCTCCATACATGGATGACACTTCTTCAACATATGTACATGAAACACAACATGTAAGTTTGCTAGCTCAGGTGGCAAGTCAAGTTTATATGTTACTAGTCTAATCCTTTGAATGACTGGATAGGGACCCATGTATCTAAGTGATAGTTTGTCCCGCTTCCCAAACCTCAACATACCTTTATGGTGAGACGTATAAGTAAACCTCATCCCCAACCTCAAAATGAAGTGGTCTATGCTATTTTTTTATAGCTTTTCTTTTTGACATGTGCAACTTTCAATTATTGTATGATCCAAAATATCTTTTCTATTGTCTCTTACACCATCTTTGGACCTAGAATTTGTCTTTCTCCCCCTTCATACCCAAAAATAGGAGATCTACACTTTCTTCCATACAATGATTAAAAAGGGGCCATGTCTAAGATGGAATGGTAACTATTGTTATAGGGAAACTCCATAAGACTGAGATGATCATCCCAAATGCCACTAAACTACAACACACATGCTCTCAACATATCCTCTAGGGGTTTGAATTATTCTTTCTAACTTTCCATCTATGTGAGGGTGAAATGTTGTGCTAAAACTTCAATCTCATTCCCAAATAATGATGCAACTGATTCCTAAATCTAGATATGACCATGGGATCTCTGTCAGATATTATAGAAATTTGCACCCCATGCAATCTGACTATATCATCTATATAGACTGTAGCTGACATTGTCATATCCCATGTTGTATGTACTAGTAGAAAGTGAGAAGACTTGGTTAGCCTATCAACTGTTACTCAGAAAAAGTCAAATCCATGTGGTGTCTTACGTAATCCAACCACAAAGTCCATGGTAATATGCTCCCATTTCCATTCAGGGATAGGAAGTGATGGAGAGTACCTACTGACTTCTGATGTTCAACCTTGACTTGCTAAATACACCACACTTAGCTACATACTTAGCCCAATATTTCTTCATAGTTAACCACCAATACAATTTTTAAAGGTTTCTATACATTTTTGTGTTTCCTAGATGCACTGCATACATAGAAGATTGTGCTTCCTCAAAAATTTGCATCTTTCATTATGGATTATTAGGAACACATAATTTATAAATCTGATACAATATTTTTTCATATGAATATATAAAATTTTTTCTCTCTCCTTCTGTCATATTATGCTTGATCTATTGTAGTTCACTATCATTCTATTGAAGCTTCTTGATGTGATAGTAGAATGTAGATCTACCCTAAAATATGTGCAATTCTTCCACCTCGTTCAGACATGTTCAAATTCAAATGCATCTTTCTCATCTTAACTAATAAAACTATTTCTATACATGCCATAGAAAACAATTATACAGATGATGTTGACTTCCTATTCGAAGAATTAGCCACAATGTTATCCTTCCCAAGGTGGTAATCAATGGAAATATCATAACCTTTTATGAGCTCTAACCACCTGTGTAGTCTCAAGTTAAGATACTTTTGTGTTAAAATGTTCTTTAGACTCTTATGGCTAGTAAAGACCTAACATGACTCACAATAGAGATAATGATGTCATGTCTTTAAGGCATGAAATACCGATGCCAACTCAAGATCATGAATGGGATAATTCTCTTCACTCTTCTTAAGCTCTCTAGAAGAATCAGCCTCCAACTTACCTTACAACATAATAACACATACCAAAACTCTTTTAGATACATCAGAAGAAACCACATAACTTTTATTTGCCTTTGGTAAAATCAAAACTAATGTTGTGGTTAACTTCTTTTTTAAAGTCTAAAAACTCTTCTCACATGATTTAGAAAAAAAATAAAGGCACATCATTCCATGTTAAACATGTATGAGGTGTCTCTAGAGTAGTAATGTTTCCTATAAACCTTCTATAATATCCATCTAACCTTGTAAAACTTCTAATCTTAGTAGGGGTTCTAGGTTGCTCCCATTGAAGAACAAATTCCACCTTCTTAGGGTCAACACTGACTCCATCTCCTAGTATAACATGTCCAAGAAAAGAAACTTCAACCAACCATAACTCACATTTGCTAAACATATCATAAAGTTGATGTTTCCTTAACTACTTAAGGTCTACTCTCAGATGTTTCTCGTGTTGTTTTCCCTCTTTGGAGCATATAATAATATCATATATGAACACTACTATAAATTGATCTAGGTAAGGTTGAAGATCATGTTCATCATATCCATAAAGGTTTTTGGGCATTTGTTAGTTCAAAAGACATGAATATGAACTCATAATGCCATACCTTGTTTTGAATGTTAACTTAGGTACATCATCTTCCGTTGACCTTAACTAATGATAACCCAACCTGAGATCTATTTTGAAAATATTATTACTTTACATAGTTAACCAAATATGTCATCAATCCTAGATAGAGGATATTTATTAATGATGGTTATCTAATTCAATTGTCAATAGTCAATGTATAGCCACATATTTCCATCATTCTTCTATATAACATCCCAGGATTTGTGGCCTCGGATAAAACACTCTTAAAAGGAATGATTGGACTACCCATATCACCAAGGTGCACCTCCTTTTCTGAGAACCCCTCACTAAAGAACTCCTTAGTTAAGCGTGCTCAACTTGGAGTAGTACTAGGATGGGTGACCTGTCAGAAAGTTGAACCTGGCATGTGTGTGAGTGAGGACAAAGCGTGTAGTTAAGGCTAGTGGTAGTCTGTGGGGATAGTCGTCATTCCTGAAACTTTACTAGAGCCTTGGGCAGTGGGCTCGGGCATTGCAAATGGTATCAGAGCCAATTCCACTCCAGTAGGTGGGGCCCACATGGGCATGGCATGCTAGTCTTGAGACGTGCGGTCCAGGCATATATAATGTTTCCTCATCATCTCCTAACTGAGTGAAATCATAATGAATTGGAATCTTGCCTCTATGATTGCTAATCCAATCCTTTATGTTGTATGCCATGTCAATCATCACATGATTGGCTTTCTGGGCCTACCTTAGAAACACTATCACCTAACGGTCAGGGCCTCTCATCTTTTTCCTCATCATGTCTACTTCCTCTTCTTGTCATTTAAATATCCCTAGAAGAACACATATATTAGAAAATTGCAGTTCAAAGAGGAAAATATCCTAATTCTATTGGTCTCTGATCACCCCAATACCAAACCTTAGCACAATTTAGGTTCAACCAATGTTCTTATACTAAAATGTTGATGTAACATGAACCCACTAATCAAGTTAGAGACCGTCAAAGAGGGGTTACAAATTACCAACCATATCATCATATGATATAAACCACCTTAAATTTTTCCATCCATTAGTCAAAATGAAACTTACAGGTAGAATGGAGCTATTTAAACTAGCAACATCAGATATCATTAACAATAACTATTCCATTAGAGTTTGACTTTTACATAAAGAAAGAAGTCTCATTCAATATACATCAAGTACAACTTATTACATGTTTCTCTCTCATCTCACTCTCTCATTACTAGGATCTAGAAGAAGGATAAGAGATCAACTATATAATCTAACTACTTCTTCGTAAGACTTTTTCTTTAGTCTTGAATAAAATTGGATTCTACCTCTTCTGGTGGAGCTGGTCCTTTACCTAATTTTTTTCCCAGTAGGTTGATAAGCTACTCACTTAGTGCCTAGAAAATCAACAAGTATCCAAGAGTTTTATAATGTTAACAATTAATAGAACTTAAATGCAAGAACATATAAGAAAGTTGATTTAAAATTATAAGTTAATCAACATGGAAGTTGGTCCCATATTGAATGAAGTAAAAGGATAAACGTAATCTATTCACATAATTTTTTTCCATTTATTATGTCACTAGGCCCACATGAGTTGTACCACAACATGTGAAATCACTGCACCAAGCTATTATATTGATGTACAAGACGTCGATGCATGGCTAGGATCCCAAGTCTTTAATCTTAATACCACATCATCAGTTGGCATCTCAATGTTTGTCCTTCGATGACTAATGAGAGAATATGGATATCTGGACTTTTCCTCTAAAAATGGGTACTCATGTGGAGAGAAAAATCACTTTGTTCTATTGTGCATCAATGGACAAACTGAAAATGTCCATTGATCAACACAATTCTAATATATGTACTTTTGACATCTCTGATTGGTCTATCCTCACTAGCCTAGACCCACATAGTCCATTGGTATGCTCCATGCTTACCTCGATTTGGATAAAATACCACCAATCAAGAAGCATGTTTCCTCCCTATAACACATGTCACATGTGTAGATTCTACGTTTCCTAGGGTATCTATCATCTAATGATATTTAATTCATTCTAATAATATCATTTTCATTCTAATGATTAACTATTTTCATCAATTAAGCATTTAACATTTAACACAAAACATTTGACTAATTAGCGACCTTCATAATTCTCACAGACCATAAATTTATCCTCTAGATCAACATTAGGGCAAGCTCGAATTCTCTAGTGCCTCATAATCCACCATTTAATCACCTACAATACTAGCAATTCGTAAAATAAACTTTCATTATGGTATCCCATTACCAATTATAGTTAATAAATCATCCCTACCACTTGAAATCATTGAACAATCTTATAAAATTCATTAAAATAATCAAAAAATATGATTCAATATAGGAATAGTCATTATGTTGAATTTGTATGTTGCGAATAAGGGTTTGAAGGTGATTTTCCACTGACTGTCACATGTTTGAGCTTTTTGTTTCTTGCATTTTACCAAGATATGCTCAATATCTACCTTGTATTGGTCTAATCCAAGATTATGACCTCAAGAATCTCATCCAAACAAAATTCCCATATGTTTACCAACATAGAAGGAGGTCAACTAGAGGTAGAAGACAAAGAAAACTTGTTGAACAAAAGAATCAATTAATGAATATGTGAGTTTTGAGCAAGGGAACACAAATAGAAGGAACAATCAACGATCAAGAACAACTTACCAAGTCGACTCTATAATGAAACTTTCATTTCCCACTTCCTCATATTATTCCCTAAAAATTTCCCTATGGTTGGCTTCCATGTTATATTTTCCATAATTTAAGGCTTTTCTTGCATAGAGGGTTGGCAAATGAATCCAATCAAACTTATTTCATCAAATTCCGTATAGTATAACAAAAGTTATGGTTGATTTCATGATTTGTTGCTCTAGGTGGCTGCTTCAGTCAACCATAGCCCAACGGTTTGGACAATTGGATGACATCCATAAAAAGGCCCACCAACGGATGACAACCATCAGGAGGTCCAACATCCGTTTGCAAATCGGTGGTAAAATTGGATGTAAATTAAAAGTGGAAGAACTTCCTCATTTTAACTCTGATTTGGTTCAATCTTTTTGCATTGTATCCATTATTGAGTTCTCTACAATTGTATACCAAAAGTTTGATAATATTATTATTTAATATATTTTTTATTAATTAATTCCTTAAATATCTATGATGTTTCTTCACATACATGTGTGAGCTATTATTATATCATCTTGGGTTCAAACCTTGATGTAGTCACAACAAAAACTCTATTTAACTTACTAAAGACCAATTTTAAGTTAAACTGAAATATAAATCAACCAATAATAACAAAAAGTGTTAATAAGGTAAAAATGAAGGTATAATTAACACTATAATTATGTCAATGCCTGAAGCTGCCAGTAAAACACGGTATGAGTTATAATAGTAAAAAGAAATTGAACTTCAGTTTCCTTTGGTCTTCTGCCTACCTTTCTACCTTATCTTCTATCATCATTATTTGTGCGTGATCTGGGTTATAGATAGGGTCATAACAACTCACTGTACAAAGATTTCAATTACCAATAGAAATCATATTTCTCATGGGGGATATCATTAACATGATAATTATTGTATAAAAATACAATTTATTGAACTAATGCACAATACAATTTTAGTTTCTCACATCTTTAGGTCATCACATGAAATCCACATTTAAAGATCATACATGGTTCTCATAACTCGAAATAAAATTAGGGGTCATTCTACTATAGATGTCACCCCACTATGTCCTTCCTTCTCAGAGATCATTGAGCTACTCCATGCACATCAGATGCATTTATCCTCTATGCTTGTGCATTATCAGTGAGTATCGTGCCCCAACCCATGCATCAAAAAATTTGGTTAGTGTAATTGAATATATTATATCTTAAAGAGAACATGTAAACTAGAAGTAATCTTTTATCATTTTAACCTTAAACATTGAAAAAATGGACACAATTTCTTATAAATCATTTCTTTTATCTTACCTATATAAGAATCATCAAGGATTCCAACAAAGTGCCTCTTCTCTTATCCATCCAAATTTCTCTTGGATTGTACTAAACGTCCTCTCCTCTAATGCACCTAAGTGCCTCTTAATTTTTCTACCAAGGAGTCTCTTGAGTGAGGATCTTACACAAGCTTTTGTTATCATTATCTTTCTTCTTAAAACTCTTAACTTGCACTTAGATCTTATTATCAACTTTACTCTTCATGTGCATGAAAGGTAATGTAATAAATATTCTATAACAAACATGACATGCAATTCATTATTGATTCATTGACTGTAAGCAATTGAAATAGTAGGTAATATGTTCATTGCATTCTATGTACATTGTATGTACATACATAAAATCAAACAATACTTAAGATTAAAGTGTGTGGACCACTTACCTTTCAATTAGAAAATATCCTAATTTCTCTTCATATGTTAATGAAACTCTACTCATTACTAGGGGTTTATTGAACCCTTATTACCATCATATGACAACTACAATTTAATGTCAACCTAGTTTCTAGGGTTTTAGGGTTCATTGGGGAATTGTTAAAAAAATAAGTCAAAATAGGCTTCAAAACATATTGGAATGTTACATGTTAAATAATCTTTCGAATGATGATTTTCACATAATATTTTGACCAGGAATGTAATTTCTATGAATTTTAAATTCTAGGTCAATAGGAGAAATCAGAGAAAAACTTGTCTAACAATTTATTCAAGATAGAGGTCGACTGGACCCACTGAGGTGATGTAGTAAGGGAACATACATGTTTCCAAGGTTCAAGACGAGCACATGCATGTCCGATTGCTGAAACAATCCATTTACACCCCCCAGCCACCTGAGTGATAGAAAACAAAGGTGTGTGAGGGATAAGCGGTAAACTTACACTAAAGGTCATCTTCAATGATTAGAAACTTACCAAATTCATTGAAAGCTTCAATATAAGTAGTCCAACATAAATGATCCTGACTCTGAGACAGGTTCAGGGGGTACAACTTTGAACGAAGGACCCTAAATACTCCCGGCATGGTCACACACATAAAGATAGAGAAAAAGGATGACAGGGGTAATTGTAGACCTATATATTGAGCAAGAACTCAGAAATAGAGCCAAGAAAAGGAAATTACCTCTTACTAAAGGAAGGGTTGAATTGACAAGTATTTTTTCTTCTTAAAAAACATTTGATGGGTTTTAGGGATGTTTGAATATTTTGATGGAAAGAGGCAGATGCAAGGTCTTCAAAGAGCATCAAATGATTTTCGTGTGACTCAAACCTCATTGTCGAGACACATGTTATCATAATCCTGATTGTCTATTGAGGGTGGTTGATGGAGGCATGGTAAAACATTTTACGGGGTTAAATATATATACACCATGACCTAGATGTACTTGGATATCCTTCAAAAACTGGAACAAGGGAGGGATAGTGGAGTCTCACTGTCCTTTATTCCTACAAAAGGAAATCAAATGAAATATAGGATTAGAAGTGTCATAAGGATAAGGGGAATAAATCATATATATATATACATATATATACATACATATATATACACACATACATATATATACATATATATATACATATATATATATACATATATATACACATATATATGTACATATATATACATATACATATATATATATATATATAGTATTTCTTAACTTAGGACTCTAGAGGAGGAAGAAATCATGGGAGAAGGGAATGGGGAACTGGAGTCTAGAGTCTACGAAACCAAGGACTCAAGGAAGAAGGTTGCGTACTTAACCATCTGAATTGTATCTGGTGGTCATAAGGAATCTCAGTAAAGGAAGACATGTGACATTAGAAAACATTGGGAAATCAGGATTAAATAAAACATAATACGTAGTTCAATATACATTGGGACTTATCTTTAGATCTTTTCTTCTCTAATTAAATTGGATATGAAACGATACTTAATGGGTTGAAAATTGGTAACCTACATAATTAGGACCAAAGGAAACTGATTTCCTAATTATATTTTACTTTCTCAGTAAACTTGTATAGGTTTTACTACAAAAAGGGTTCAATCTATAAGATCACCAGTTAGTAATACACATTAATATTCATCATCAATACTTCTTTTATTGAGTCATATTACTTTCATATCATTATCAAACATGTTAGGTTGTACTACATTGTACAAATATAAATTTAATTATTTAACCCATTAATTTTACTAATACAAAATTAGCTCATATGATGTCAGATTAGTCAATTATACCAAGTATTCAACTATTATCACATTATATATCAGTTACATTTTATTGAACATGAAACATTTATAGATTTGTTCACACTCTAATTACAAATTATGCACCTTAAACCATTATGTGTGCATTATTGAACAAGGTGACTTATGTAGCATACTTTAGAGTCATCACCACACTAGGGTATAAGAGATGCACAAAATTCTATACTTTGAAAATATAGCATTTTTTAGTAGGCACTATTTGCATTTGGACTCACAATTTCAATTGCATTTATGCAAAATTTCTATTAAGATCCTTTCAAATATTATACTTGAAATAAGGGATGTTACAATTATAACCACTTTATAAAACATTTGTGCCAAAAATTACATGTCACTTCCCACTTTAGGATTTTACTTGTTCTTAGTTTTTGAAACGAATTCATGGCATATTTCACTTAACTCAAGATAAGGTTTGAACTAGGTCACACTTCATTAACTTCATCCTCAATTTACCTTCAAATTTTGGGATTTCTAACAATGAATCTAATCTCTACTATCCAAATACATTAGGTTTAGGTGGATACATAATTTAGGTCTTTTGCATAAATCTACTAGTGAAACCTCTAGATAGGTGTTGGCCACACACAAGCCTAAATGTGTGAGATCTCATTGTTCTACTATTCAATATCTTAGTAGAATACATATCCCATACCAGATATTCTAACAAGAAGAACAATATATGCATGTAAAGTCTTTTCTCTACAAAGTTTTCCTCTACAATTCTCATTCATCCTACCATCACCACAGAGGAAGAAAGGACATGCCACTAGCTATGATAGAGTTAACGTAGAGGATCTGATAACATAATTTCATATCCTTAACACATATGTCCACTTGTATCTCTCTTAGGCATGTATTTCTAGTAGTGTTCCTACTTTTAAAGTAAAAGTGATATACATTATAAATCCTTTACTTTATATACTATATTCATGTGTTTACAATAATTAGTTGAAGAGTGTAAGTGTTACCTAGAAAATCATGTGAAAAGCATGGCAGCCAACAATATTTTTAGCTCTAATAAAACATTATTGCACCCCACTTTTGCAAACATATCAATTACTTAAAAATGGATAATCCTTAAAGGTTTTTGAATAGTATCCTAGAGAGCTAATCATATGATGATTGCAATGAGGAAAATGATACTTGATTTGATAACGATAAAGGTAATTCCTTCTATTACGTTTGTCTCACTCATGAGATGATGACACATACATGGTTGATGTCTAAAAACTGATGTGACTGGATGACATATGTCTTCAAGTTGAGGACTTGTACAATGACACCATATGTATGATAACAGTACAGACATTCTTGTTATGGCCCTAGTCGGATATTACTATGGAAGAAAAATAGACAGCAATAATACATAAGGCTAGCGTGTGTGTTGACTGATGACAGAGTCTCATTAGTCATGATATATGATATCAAGTCAAGCACATATATATATGTTAGAGAATAGTATATCAGACAGACCCACCTCGAGAGTGATGCATGGATACCATGGAATGATAGTCACAATCATCTCTCATAATGATGGTGGTGATTATGGTTCTTAGACCTAAAATCACTACATTCATCACATGTCATTGGGTACCCTTTGACATCATCAAACGCAGTCTAAAAACATGGGTTGTGATAAAGGTGATGGTTGGGTGACTTTGACACATGGGGATAGACTTTGAATGATGGAGATGGGATTTTTCCCTCGTACAAGGAGTATGATATCCAAGACCCATTGATAAGAGAGACTGAGAATTGTATGGCCATACTCATGTGATTCAATATAGGATATGTGAACTCACATGCATCTTAGACAGTCTGCTCTAGTTCAAGAAACATGGATTGAATGTTGAAGAGGATGACATTCCATGCCTCAAGTTCAATTAGGATGTCAGAGACAAAAGAATTATACGATCACAGTAACAGTAATCACATATTGTAGGTAGAAGTTGTTTTCCAACTTTTTTAGTTACTTGAGTAGTAATGATGAGTTACTAGATTCTTCTCATTGCTTGTGATGTCATAAGTTGTTTTGAACATTCACTGCCTACGTAAATTGGAACTTGCAGGGTCACACACATAGGATACCCCTGGAAGAGGAGATTGTCCATGAATGATGTATACATTGAGACTATAGGTATTTAGGTACTCAATTAAAAATACAATTTACTGACTGGACTCAAAACTATCAAGTTAAAGTGTGAACTAGCAGGTTAGAGTGTTCGGTTGATTGGAGATTGCATTGGCAATGTCAGGATTGCCAACTGACCGGTTCACCCAGGTGAGCTGATCAGCTGGTTTGAGCCAACCGACCAGTTCACTTGGTGAAACGGGTGGCTCACAATCCTGCCAACTAAGGAAATAATGATTTTCCCAGTTGGAGGAAAACTTTCACATTTCACTTGTTCAATTCGATTGGAATAAGTATTAATCTTTGCATTAATTTGAAATGATTGGGGAAAGTCAATTGCAGACAAGTGTGGGATGTGAAATGACTGATTCATTGGGTGAACCAATTGGCTCATACTCCCAAACAACCAATTGATTAATAAACCGACCAGTTCACTTGTGGTAGTACAAACTATTCATGGAATTTTCAGATCCTCCTACTCTCGAACAGACTGGGAAACATTACCCTTCCCTCTACTATAAATAGAGGGGTACATGAGGCTTCTAAGAACACACAACTCAGAACATCAGTTTCTCTACAAAGTTATTGTCCTCTTTGGTTCTGGTAACCCATAGAGCCCAAGCAAGTGCTAACCGACTAGGAAGGCACATCAAGGGAATGACAACTGTAGAAAAGCAGTCTGAGTTCAGGAGAGCAGGTTGGCTCTAGTTCACCAATTTGAGGGTCTTCTCCTACTTGCCAGTTCTTCTAGAATGGAAGAAGTTCTAGGTGGTCTGTGTGGACTATCTATAGAGGTGGGAGATGTTTTCTGCTCAGGAGGACACGTCAGTCGCAATCTGTGGTGGAGGCCAGAGTCTATGGCAAAGACTTTGAGCTGCACAAACACCGTCCAAGACATGGCATTGAAGATTGCACATGGTTGCGATGTATTGTGACTGCGAAAGCCCCAAGACAAGGTACATCTCTCTAAAACCATCCTTCCCATTACATAGTCATTGATGCAATCTCTTGTTATGGGTTAATGGACAGTAAATTTTTTGTTTCCGCTTCTTTCTCTGAGGCCATAAAACCCAACATTGGTATCAGAGCCACGTCAACCTACTGTGTTTTGGGATAAATCGATATGATCGGATTTTGATTTTATTATCATTTATTCATTGTGTATGATGTGAATATTTAAAATGACTAATCTGCATATCCTAATATGGTATATATGCAATTGATACCCGTCGCCCAACGGTTTTGATAGTGGATGTGTAGCATGGTTTTGGCCTATAAACCCTATGTGTTCTTGGTTGTTTGTGGTTGTTTGTATCCTAGTTTACATACCGAGCCTCTACATTCTATTCCACATGTAACTCGAAATAACTCGAGATCCATTCTTTTCTACCTTTGCTCCCCTCGAATGTAACTTGAGGTTTCCCAACGATTATGTAAAAGTAGGATAGTTTATTTTTTGTTAGATCGAATAAGAAGACACTCAACACCAGACAAGCTGAATGCCTGGAAAATGGAAAAGGATTGTGAAGGAGCCAGACCGACTGGATGATGGTCCAACTACTTGTCGGAGGTTTCTAGACAATAGAGGATAGACCGACCAACCAACCAGCTAGGAGGCCAGTCGATTGTGTCATTGGATAAACCAATCAACCCAGAATGGTTCAAGCACAAAGATCTTCATCAATGATAGGTTGCATGTGATGTAGACCTGAGATGACCATAATTCCTTGTGGCTCCAAGGAATTATAATATGATTGCCAAAATCATCACTTTTACCATTATTACATGTTTTCTTGTTGTGGTTATAGCATGTATATGATACATACTATAATAATGTGGTGATTGGATATGTATATGTACTTATATTAAATCCCTCAAATACAATATTAGAGTCTTAGATTCCTTCCATCAGTGGTACATATGAAAATCTTGATTGACCAAGCATCGATTTGCACAAAGCATGGTATGTCATCCATCTTATAGAAGTGTTATTGTAGATATGTAGATTTGCACAAAGCATGGTGCATATCTATCGTGTCGGCTTTTGGATCAGACTTAACTGGTGACCTGGAGAGCCCAAGCCCAGTGGAATGAAGATGATTATGGCAAAGAGTGGTGCATATCATTTATCTAAGAGTTGCATATGACACAATTGTCATGATGGCTTACCAAAATAGTAAAGTTGTCGGTGATTAGCCAAAGTTGAGTCATGACATGATGAAATATGGATCTTGGCAACTAGAAGATTGTACGCCGAAATCTTTTAAATTGATACATGAGGGTTATCAATTTGAAACAAAATAGTGGGAGTGATAATTATTTAAAGGCCTAATTAATATCATCAAAATTATCAAATCAAATAAATCAAAAATGTTTTGACAAAGTTGCAAAATTCTTTTGTAGAATACAAATAATAAACACAATTACATTATCATTTTGATCAGTTCATAAATGGGATAAACATCAAATCTATTTTAGTACCTTTGAGAAGTGTTCTTACAAGTGAGCAAAAGATCTATGTCCTTGAAAGACCATAGCCAGTAGAACCACTCCAAATGCCCCTAGACTGAAATGGATGCTTACTTGAAGCATGCCAACGATGCCTAAGACATCAAGAACCTTATGCTAAGCTATATGAACTATGAGTTGCATAAATAGCTTGAAGCATGGACATTCTTGAGATGATAACACATGTTAAGAATCATGTAAAGCGTGAAAGGTATAATGTCTTCAAAATGATGTTTGTGTATAATCAGACAGATGGAGATCAAGTATAATCTCATATGCTCAATATGATTGTGCATATAGATTAACTGTGATTTCTTATAGGTGAAGAGTTGACCAAACATATGATTCTACAAATCATTGTGTGAATCATATAGCCAGTTTATCAAATGTTTAGAAACTTGGGCAAATCACTGTCTGAACTTCTTGGCATGTTGATGTCAAAGCATGAATGAAGTAAGGACAAAACATGTGATAAGGATCAGCAGAGTGAAGTCCATTGACTAAAGCATGGTGAAGAAGTGTTCTGAAGACAATCTTAGGTCCAAGTCTTTATCATTCAAGATATGGAGAGGGGTAAGTAGGAATGGGAAATAACCTCTTTATAGAGGATCTTAGGAAGATGAAAGAAAGATAGAGATCTCTACTTCAGGACCTAATATGAAGTAAGCTAGAAATTGTGCAGAGCAAGAATTGCTACCATTGCAGTTACAATATGACATTCATGGGAATATAATAGAATTCGTGAATTTGTTATTATATATCTACCATCAAATGAAATTTTCATACATCTTGTATGGACAAGAGTATAATAAACTGATGTTTCATTTTAAAGAAATGATCTTTTATGGCAATGTCGATGTCTCATCAACTATACTTGATAGTTAAAGAGACAAATGTGTGTGATAGATGTAATGAATGACATGATAACTCAAACTTGAATGCCTATAGCATAGTCATCTATAGTGCATAAATGAGAATTGCATTTCTAGAAATCCATATGATGGTTATCTAGACTCCTTTTGGATATTGAACCAATAGAGACATGCTAATCTCATTCATTGAGGAATATGACAAAGTTTCTTCACTAGATATAGTGGGGGAACGATTATTCTATTAAGGATTATACATATTTATGTATATAGACCTTTTAGAATAAATACTAAAGGTAATTAATAATACTTCAATATATTTACTGATGACCTCATTAGATATGGTAGTTTGTATATAATAAAATATAAATATGAATCTCTTGAAGTGTTCAAGGATATCATAAATGAAGTGCATAACAAACTTGATGTAAGTATTAAATTTTGAGATCGATATGGAAATACTATGAACCAAGAGTTTGAGAACCTTCTGCAAGATCCATGAGAATTTATCATAATGGACTCCATCTAAAACACAATGATAGTGTATAATGAGAAGTGTATCAGAAAGACGGAATCACACCTTAATAAGCTAGAGTGTGATTACTAGCTAAAACTTCAAATTTCTTTTTGGGCACATGATTTACACTGGGAATAAAGATAATAAAAAAATGTTGTGGAATCTCAAAATTCCTTAAGTAACACATTGAACTCACAGTTTTGGTAGAACATGCCTAGAGCTTAAATGACATATGATATCTAATGGACAAGAAGGCAGTGAGTTGATTATATGATGAGTCAATAGTCTGCCTAGAAGCTAATGAGAGCCAAAAACTCAAATATGGCTTGAAGCCATGGAATCTAAGATGGACTCCATGTACATCAACAAAGTATGACCTAAAGGGGTAAAACATATAGGGTAATTTTGGGTCTTCCAGAAGAAGACTTACATGGAGGGTAAGTTGGTTGAAAAGAGTTTCTAACAAGTTCAAGGTGTTGAACATGGTGAAATCTTTTCAGCAGTTACCATGGATAAATCCATCTGGATAATGCTTTCCATTGTAGCTTAATATGACTATGAGATTTGGCATATGGATGTTAAAACCAGATTCCTTAAATGGAATTTTGTGCAGGATGTGTATGTAACATAGCCTAAAGCTTTTATAAATCCAATAATGCAAATAAAGTCTATAAAGTTGCATAGATCAATCTTTGTATTGAAGCAAGCACCTTAGAACTAGATCTTCAATTTGATAAGATAGTCAAAG
>OY856409.1:740765113-740795113 GCA_963693085.1 Alisma plantago-aquatica | reverse complement strand
CACAACTCACTATACCTAAACATTGGTGTTATCTACATGGAAAATGCTACAAGGCTGGTGAAGTGTACCTAAATTTTGCAAATTCAACATCTGTTATCAAGGTTAAGTATGATGTTGTCGGAAATCTTGTATCCACATCCAGTTGGTGCGAGTGGGTTAGGAAGATGCTATTGTGCCACAGTGACATGCGTTTTCTTCATCTGGTTGACCATAATACCATCAAGGTTTGGATAACCAACATCAACAACAAGATGCCTGATCATCGAAAACAATTTGAATACTCGACAGAGGATAGCGATGATGATGATGAGAACACACCCGATTTCCCTTTTATTCCTTTTGGCACTGTTGATTTCCCTATCACCATCAGTTTAGATTCGTCTAAAGAAAATGACGAGCTCCGCGCTGCCTCAACATGAACGAAAAAACCAAGGTAGGTCCAAGCAACAAATTTACTTTCCTATCTTATTTTGTGTTTCCACTTTTTGTCTTAAAGTAATCAAACTTCATAGCTATTTTTTGTTGTTAAAACTTCAGGAGAAGACCACCAAATGAAAAGGCCCTCACAATTGTTGATTCTAGACCATATTGTTGTTGTTTAAGTTGTGTATCTAATATAGTTGTGTTTCTCTCTTCCCACTTATTTTACTTATGTGCATGTTTAGAGGTACAACAACCCCCTCGTTTAGTTACTATTTTGGACAACAACACCGTTGCATGTTCATAACTATGTCATTTTCATTCATCCCTTGTAGTATTCATAGAGTGGTTAAAATATTTTGTGTTTGTATTAAAAAAAAATAACCACAACTTAAATAAGCCTAAATTTTATAATATTGAAGTTAATTTCTATTATTTAACCAAACATATATGAATTGAAATCAGTTCACAAAAAACATGTATACTGCACTGGAAATCAATACCATACAACATGTATTATATAGTCCCATATGATGATGATGATGGAACTATAAGTTTCTACATGTGTGTGATGAATCATATGAAAGAATTAAATGTGCTTATACATGTGTGTGAATCACATGATCCATATATAATATTGTCTATCTTGTTAATATTACAAGTTTGTGGCATGTTGTTGGCTCAAATCAAAGGATGTTGTAAACCTGCATTTCAAAACTGAACTACAGGTTCTGCATCCCACTGACCAACCGGATAGTAGGCATGCAAGCTGATAAGAAAGAAAAAAATCAAAACATAGTCGTCGGTTAAATATAAAACACCGACAATAATTTGAGATCAACGGAGTCAGTTATTTTTAGAAAATGGACACTTATGGTCTAATCTGGGGCCAATTTTTTGTTCGGGCTGGGAAGTGGCGTCGGTTTTGGAACGAATAACTGACGCCTATGCTCCCACTTCTGCCGCTTTTTTGGAGTTACAATCGTAGAAGGCTTTGTGTCATGGGTTATGTAACTGATACTGAAGGCGTCTACTTTTAGTGTCACCCACTTCGGTGTCGCTTCAAAACTGACATCAAAAAGCTTATTTAACTTACGCTAAAGGTGTTATCTGTACTAGTGCCAAAGCATGATATGTCTTGAGAGTTAAATTTTCACATCCTTATTCCAAAGCAAAAACCATGTAAGGGTAAATTTCAATTGCCTAACGACATGGCAAAAATTAGAATTACTTCCGAGTAAGGAAGCAAATGAATAGAGTCTGCCTCTTTGTGTTACTCGAGGTTCTTATTGTTGAAAGTAAATATTGTAATAAGTGGACTTTTTATAATATTAATTAGGCTTGAAGTTGTTTCGTTTAAGTGTAAGAATATTAATTAGGTTTGAAGGTACTTTTATTTAAGTATTTCATGTAATACTTTTATCTCCAACTAATAATTATGTAAAAATTTAGAAAAGGAACATTTGGAACTGAACTGTTTTATTTACCCCTAGAATAAATTCCAATCTTCTATTTTCTAAATATAATATCTGGATGTGTATAAAAAGGACAAACATTGTTTATTATTTTATTTATGATTATAATAATGTCTACCACATGTAATTAGTCTTAGCTTGGGGTCTACAGAACGTCACAGTTAGGTTGTCACAACATTGTCTCCACACTCTTCATGTTTAATTTATTCCAGTCTGTATGAAATGTGCCTTTTGGACTTTGTCCTATTATGTGATTTTATTGATCATCGCAATACATAATGTCTTCTATTTTGGATTTCTTGGTCATTTAATTTGTGCTTTAATTGCTAAATCATTATTACTCATTTAAACATGTATATATAGCTTACTCGTAGGTTCTACTAATAGAATATATATATATATATATATATATATATATATATATATAGAGAGAGAGAGAGAGAGAGAGAGTCAGGCTAGAATACACTCGAGTGTATCCAGAGCGGAATACACTCAAGTAGTTTTTCATGATGCAATTTTTTTTTTTTGAAAATCTAATCCGTTGATCTTCTTAAACATCTTGTGAACAACTCATACACAAAATTTGAGCACATTTGGATATGTATAGCTCATGTTATGAAGACCGTAAAAATTATGCATTTCAAATTAGTTTCATGCGTCGATTTTGTTGCCCTTGGATGAGTGACTTACACTCATCCAAATGGGCTCAAAATATATATATATATATATATATATATATATATATATATATAGAGAGAGAGAGAGAGAGAGAGAGAGAGAGCAAGAGAGAGAGAGAGTCAGGCTAGAATACACTCGAGTGTACAGATCACGCCATACACCTCAATGGTGTTTACCTATCTAGACCATGTTTTTTGAAAATCTAATCCATTAATCTTCATGGTTACAATAATAATAGGTCACATATGAAATTTGAACTCATTTGGATGAGTGTAAGTCACTCATCCAAGCACAACAAAATCGACGCACAAAACTAATTTGAAATACATGATTTTCGCATCCTTTAGATGCACGACCTATATGTGTCCAAATGAGCTAAAATTTATTATATAGTATGTTCTTATGATAATTAAGAAGATCAACGGTTTAGATTTTTAAAAAAATATTGCATATTAAAAAATGACTGAGGTGTACGGTGCCTCCGGTACACTCGAGTGTACACTAGCCTGACTCTATATACATATAGAGGTTAGGATGTGTGTACCGGCCAGTACATGCAACTTACATGTACCGACCATTAAAATAGCATATGTGGAGTGTGTTGATAAAATTTAACCATATTGATTGATTCAACATTATATAGATTAGATGTGTTTAAAAAATCATAACCATATCTCATATAGATCATGAAATAGAGCAATATATCATTCAACGGTTAGTGCAATTTCTGCAACATACCGTTGATTAGAAAATACACATTTTCTTTCGTTGGATGATATATGAATGTCAAATTATGGTGATTTTTTGTACACATCTTATCTAAGGGGTATAATTCACATCCATAAGGTGGAATTCTTTAGTAGGATTTTAAAACCGTTATAAATGAAGATGGGTACATGTAAGCTACATGTACTCGGGTACACAATTCTTTTAGCCATATATATATATATATATAGTCAGGCTAGAATACACTCAAGTGTGTTTGCATATCAAGACTATTTTTTGCAAAATGTAAACCGTTGATCTTCACCGTCATACTATAACTAGGCTACCTACAAATTTTGAGCCCATTTGGATGAGTGTAAGTCACTCATCCAAGGGCAACAAAATCAACGCGCGAAACTAATTTGAAATGCATAATTTTTGCGGTCTTCATAACATGAGCTATACATAACCAAATGTGCTCAAATTTTACGTATGAGTTGTTCACTAGATGTTTAAGAAGATCAACGGATTAGATTTTCAAAAAAATATTGCATCATGAAAAACTACTTGAGTGTATTCCGCTTTGGATACACTCGAGTGTATTCTAGCCTGACTTTCTCTCTCTCTCTCTCTCTCTCTCTATATATATATATATATATATATATATATATATATATATATATATATATATATATATATATATATATATATATATATATATATATATATATAACATGGCCAATAAGAACATGATGATTAAATCATAAGTGATATAGACGAGCAAACAAACATGATATGTGCAACCATAGATAGATTAAACACTATAGTTTAATGTGAAAACGAACATAAGTATGAGGAGGAAAATTCCGGGACTAATCCACTGACCAACAAGAATACAGACGAGTTCTCGATTTTTTGAATTAAAACTTGAAAGAATAAACCAAAATGTGATAAAGAAATACGGAGGTTGGGAGCGATACCAATAACAATAAAAATAACATCTTTGGAGATAACCTTCTACCTCCCAAGCACAACGGCATGCAACAGTATGATAAACCTTCTACCTCCCAAGCTCAACGGCGTTCAACAGTATGAACCTTCTACCTTGCAAGCACAACGGCGTTCAACAATATGAATAAGAGAGTTTAGAATGACAGGGCCACACAATTTTTTTCTTCCTCTTATTTCTTTTCTTTCTTCCGTTTTCTTCTTGCCTCCTTGCCATCCTTTCATCCCGTCACTGGATTGATTACAAAAAATTCAAACAGCAGCTGCGGGCTACTTGCTTATTCCGTCTCCCGTTTTGTCCTCGTCTCGCATGGGGCGTTTGCGACTACATCCAGGCCACAGCAGCAAAAGCCCTACAAAATGTAGCCCATTTCACTTGAATTGGACTGGCCATCAGGCCCAACAAATTCTACGCACCACCCACTGTGGCCCTTCACGTTGTTACCGCTGCTTTGGGTCATCTTGCGACTCCTGCCGGATTGCAATTATACAAACATACGTGATAAGATGGCGTGCCTGGCCCAGAACTATAAGGCCAGTTGCACCGGTGTTTCAAGCCCAAGTGCGCACGCGCGCACCACAAGCTATGGAAGTCTCGTCTTTGTTAACGGTAACTAAAAAATGGGGTCGAGTAAGAGATCATGGTAATTATACGACGTTAAAGCTCTTGGACATGGTCTTCGAACTTCTTGACGAACTTGTGAATCATACCAAGGATGTGGACAGCACAGCATATGTTGACAACGTGGGTACATATGCACATGGTCACAAAAGATTTGATCCCCTAATAACTTATGTGATCTGCAAGTTCACTTCGTCCATCATTAACTTTTTTTGCGAACACACCGGCTGATCAGAATTTAGTAGTGCATTGTCGTGGATCGGTGTTAAATGTACATCTATGAAGTGCAACTTGCAAATTTTGGTCATCTCCGGTGAAATACCCGAATATACATATATGTTTTATGTTAACATCGTCCAACTAATTCCATACTTACATGATAACATATAGCTTAAGGCCCATTTAGTTAGTATTATCTATACATCTTAACAGCAACGTTTTTCGTACTATATAATTTCGATTAAATGAGCATCTATTATGATATAATTATATACATTATTAATATGCAAGTATATCTATTAGTTTGATTTGGTTCAGCTCGGTTAAACTGCATCCTCAAATTGAAGCACAACGTCTTTTAGTAGTTTGTAAAAATCTGTAAACAAATCAAGCCATTCATTCTCTTTGAACCAAATCAAACTGGTCATTCAGTTCAAGGTCGTTGCAGACATTTTAGAGGCCCCATGGCGAAGATAAAAAAATAGGCCCTCTGTATACTCTTATTTAACAAATTTAAATAAACACAAGTTTAGTCATAATTGTCAAAATTGTCATATAAAAAATAGAACATGTTCTTACAAATCAATCTAAAAAGAACGTAAAAATTAAATATAGATATCTCCTTATCAAGCTTCACTCATCATATAAAATGACTTCTTCGGGCCTTTCTAGATGCAAAATCTTGATAACAATGTCAACATTAATATTTTCCTACATATCCTTCTCAATGCATAATATTGTCAAACCATTCAATCTTTCTTGAGACATTGATTATCTAAGGTAGTTTTTCAACAACTTTAGCTTGAAAAAACTCCTTTCTGCAGACACTACTGTCACTGGCATTGTCAACAAAATACGATAAATAATTGAAATATGAGGGAAATAATCTGCATCTTTCACAAATTCAAGAACTTCAATAGCTGACTTTTACTCTTCTGGCAAACTCACCTACAATACTTTCAACTCAGAAAAAAGGCATCTAAGTTTATGTCTGATGAACTTTCATTAGAAAAAGTAGCATGAAACTTAGTGCAACATGCCTTTAGGGTAGCTTCATCTAATGATTTTAAAATCTCTAAGTTATATAGGAATCTAAAAGTATCTTCAAATATCTTCACTTGCTCAAATCTCTCCTTCAAAGAAGAGATTACCATATCCACAACTACTATAAAGTAATCACTCGAAAAGACTCTTTCTCTGATTGAATAATGTCATCATCATCATCATTCTTATTAAATTTTCTTTTCCTAATAATGCGACGCTTAACTTGAAAAGTTAGTTGAGCATTCATCTCAGAGACAATCTTAGTAGCAACAACAATACTAGAAGCAAATCCTTCATCTCTGTATTTCTCAAGAAAAGACACCATATCTTTCAATAACTTAATAGTAGCATCAATACAAACAGATTTGGATTGCAACTTCTTACTTAGTATATTAACAATATATAAAATATCATGTCAAATAACAATGCCCAACATAAACTCAAAACTCTCAGTCGAGTAAACCAGACTGTTTGCTTCACTTTGTGTCTTAGCATCATCACGAGGCTTGGATAATTCTAATAGAGCCAACCTAATTTGAGGAGCTTGAAATCTAATAGCTTTGACACTTTTAATATGACTCTCCCAACGAGTATTGGACAATGATTTAATAGTCAAACCTGAGACATTGTCAAGAAACACTTTCACCTTTTCAAAGAACTTGCAAATAATGTATATATGCGTTATATAATTCCAAAAAAAGAGACAGTCGGAACACAAGAATGAGTCATATCACTAATAGTGAGATTAAGACTATGACAAGCACAAGGCATACATAACGCTCTGGGATTTACCTCGAATAACTGCTTTTGCACACCTTGGTGCTTTCCCTTCATACTAGAACCGTTTTCATAACCTTGACTTCTCACGTCCTCCACATTAAGATCAAGAGACTCAAGAGTGTTTTCAAGTTCATTAAAAATCCTCAATCCAATCGTATCATCAACTTTCAGCAACTCCAAAAATAACTCCTCTATTTTTATTTTCTGACCAGACATGTTCGTGTATCGTACAATGAGAGTCATTTGTTCTTGGTGGCTCACATCAGGAGTACAATCAATAATTATGGAGAAATATTTAGCCCCTCTAATGATGTTCAATATTGAACTTTTAATACTATGGGCTAAAAGAGATATCAACTCATTTTGAATTGAATGGCCAAGGTAATGATGGTGAATCTCATGATTCTGAATGCATCGAACATGATCTTGCATTACCAAGTCAAATTATGCAAGCATTACAATTATCCCCAAAAAGTTTCCATTGCTATCTTGGAACAGTTTGTCATTTAATCCTCAAAAATCCAAATTACATTTAGCAAGACACTTAACGATAGACACTATTCTTAATAAAACTTGTCTGCAACACTCTTTCTCCTTTGAAATTTCTTTCTGCAATTCTTTATCAACAGTTTGCTCATTGCTAAATCTTGATTTTAATTCATTCTAATTGCTCATATTAGTGAGATGCTCGATGCTATTCTCATGCTCTTTGAGTCTCTCACTAACATGTTTCCAGTCTTTGAACCCATTATGAGCTAGTATACTTTTACTGTTCCTAGACTTGAACAACTTACAACAAAAATAATAAATTTTGTCAACATGTTTTGAGTAAACTAGTCACTTCCTATCACGAGTCTCTACATTGCTCAATATTCGATAATAATAAGCATATGAGAAGTGCCTCTTATTTTCATCTAAAGGAAACACAAGATTCAGTTCTCTTCTAGGGCCTTTTTCAACTAAAATATCACTAACTTTGTTGTCAATATTTTCCCAATTTAAGGGGTCATAAGTATCAAAAGGAGGGAGAAGTTGTTCAGCACCGTCTACGTTGCCAACATTTAAATCAGTGACGTCAGTATCATCCTCAATATCATCAGCATTTTCATTCCCAATTACATTTTTGACTTCTATAGTAACATGATCATCATCTCACTTTTTCATTAGATTGATTAGGATTATCAATATCTTTAGAAGTTCGTGGGATAATAGAAATAAATTTATCAAGCGCACCTTTCTAAGTAGCTAGAAATTTCTCATCTTCCTTCTTATTTCTTCTTTTCTCACTTCCACATAGATATTTTATCAGAGGTTTTTTTAATAAACCACGCTGCCAAAAATAGAAGACAACCAAAATAAAAGATTAGCACTGAGTTTATTGTGTCGTTTTAAAAATTCATGTAGTATCGTTGCAATATCATTGTTTAGAAAAGCAAACACGTGACAAGAATAGCAACAAAAATATATTTTTAGTTGGTTTGAACGTTTTCAAACACGAAATAGAAATACGTTGAAGTGAATATGAGAATAAAACCTTCATTTTTAACAGTAGCATGTTTCAATTAATTAATTTCAATACACACGATGGTAAGAGATAGACTAGTAGAATGTGATATTTAAAATTAAATCACAACCTAGTGACCGAGTACGTTGCAATCATTAATCAATAATTTTGTATATTGTGTCTCCTATTGGGGTGTTGTAACTAGAGTTTTAAGGAAGTTATTTTTGTGGAACTGAAGTCGAGTTCCTAGAAATCGAGTTCAAAGAACCGGTTTAATAATTGAGTTTTTAGCAGAAGTTTCTCTATCTGGTTCAGTCTCCACGTTCTTATTTCTTATATATATTTCTATCTTATTTTATAGAAGAAACACATTCAATAGAACAAACGTAGAGTACTATTTTGTCTCTAGATTTGCTCGATCGTGTACAAATAGATTATTCAATGTCAATTGATGTCCGATAGCAGTCGTGTTAATTTAATCCATCTAACAAATACTCCTCGTCACCTGGATGCATATGCGATAGATTTTAGAACTATGAAGGAATCTTTCTGAGTTATACATTCAAAAGAAGACTGGAAAAATAATTTGTGTACAACGGAAACAAGTTATGAAAGACAATAACAATCTACCGCCGAGTAAGAATGCATGTGAGTCAGCAACTAGGGTAAGAATGAGCGAAGAGATTTTGCAGTCCATTTACATCAAACTAATCGAGGTCTTAACCAATGAAGTTTGTAGTGCAAGACGCCAAGATCAATCTAGAATTATATATAACACCTGAACCTCCGCTGCCAACTCTGGATTGTCCGGTATGGATGATCTTTCAGGGGGGAGAGCAGTGACCCTTCTCAGTTCTCACCCCGCGCTTGCGGTTCCAACAAAAAATTTGGCGACGGGTGCACTAACACGGCAGCAAGAGGCGTCGTGGTCCTCATGGACATCTACAGAGCAGGAGCAATGGAGTCTGCAGACAAGGAGAACATGAGACACCAAACATGCACAACGGCAAGAGGCGTAGACTTCTGCGGAGGAGCAGTGTTGCCGCTGCAGCAGAGTCTGTCGAACGTGAGCAAGCGAACGAACGGGAGCGGAGAGTGTAATTGTCGAAGGGTTAGCAGAAGTTGCAAACGACACAAATTGGAACTTCGGAACAACAAGAGATAATTAGAAAAATAAAGTTATGGGTCACCCTCTTTGTTGGTGGGTCCCCTTGCTGTCGCCCAACTTGCCCCCCCCCCCCCCCCCCCCCGGAGTTTAATGCCCATCGTTAATAATGATTATTGATCGGTGTTAATTTACAGTTTTGAAGTTAAACTTGACATATTTTAGTCATCTCCATTTAAATACATGAACGCATCATCCACCTTATATAGGACAGCTGATATGTATGAATTAATTCAAATCAGACACCCTATTGGGACCCATAGCCGTAATTAGATAACTCTTGCGGTGGTACTATATATTGCCTGATTCCAAGCGGCAAGCTGCCAAACCCAACAAGGCAGTCAGAACCGGACTAGTTCAAGAAATGATGTACCTCACCACCGTGATACATCTCTGAATCGTTCATATTTGGGCCTAGTTGATGTGTGTTGAGGATTATAGTTGCATACCAGCAGGTTTGTCCAGACCGTTATATCTGACTATGAGTCCGATAGGAAGCGCTAGTTTTTTGGCTAGGAATATCAGTGAGGGGCCATTTGGCTGCTTGGTTCGTAGATCCCAGTACTCTGTGCCAGGATAAGATTCATATTAACGAAGCTAGATATCAGCGGCCTGAGCAGGCAGGTGTCCCACTGGTAGTTCAGTGTATAGAAACAAGAAGACGGCTAGAGCTAGGCGTCAGTCTCAAATGCACTAAAACCTGGCGTGATTGACGAATAATGCAATCTCTGTAAGAAAACTGTAAAAGTAGTAGTCGTAGGTTCTGAATAATGCAATCTCTGTAAGTACTAAGTTACCAATTTGGTAACTTGGTACCTCAAAGAGTTTACCCAAATGACCTGATTGGCCACACCGGTCGCAGACCAGGACTTGTGCTATGTTTGGGAACACAATTGAATTGGTCCCCGATTTTTTGTCATGTCATGGGTTGTTCACCGCAACAAATTGGCCCGGTGAAAATTCAGTGATCACTGGTCGTCATATCCAGCTTTTAAACGTTGAAGAACCTGTTTTACCGCTCAGTGATTTGTCTGGTATTATTTGGAAAAGTGTCCGGAACGCATCAAATAGCTGCCTGCGATTTCTTATACTGCCGGATCCTTTTCTACCGCTTTACCGAACAATAACATAGCCTTGTTCGGCACACAGAGGCTGAATGCCCGCGTAGACTCTATTCATATCGTACATACATTGCTACACGCGTTAATGATCTTTGAGCCAATAGAGACAGTATTGGGGTGTTGAGGGAGGGTTGTTTTAGAAGGCACCACGACAGAGATGCGGTTGTTCCTCGGAATCATACTAGGATTATGCCGTGATGCCCAGGTTGAAGAAAAGTTAGCGTCAAGTTATTAGCTATATTGAATTGGCTAATATTAGTTAGTATAGATTAAGTCTAACGTAGCTGCAGTTCGTATATTAAATTAGGAATAAGACTGAGAAATTGTTCGTTGTATTCCGTCTCCCTTTTTATGTGTACAAGAGTAGTTGTGTGATTGTGTCAAATTAGGAATATGATTGTTCCTGTAAGTGTTATAAATAAGGCTCCTTGTATTAGGGTTAAACACGCACATCTCAGACTCAAAGTGTTTGTCATTCATATTCTAAACTATTTCACAAGTTTCCTGACATAGTTGTTGTATGTCAGGATTTTTCATGTGAAGTTCATGTGAAGTTCGTCTCCTGAGCGCTATTTCTTTGTCCCCTCTCTGCCTCTTGATTGGATACGTTGGGTGGTGGTACCTAGCGACCGATAGCTCCACCAATGGTGGTGCTGCTTGTCGTCTACATGTAAGTAACACAATCTTTTTCTGTAGGTTTGTGACTAGATTAAGACTGGAGAACAACACAATCTGAAGGGTAGCTGCTTTTTTTAAAATTAACGTCTCTCTTCTTTAAGAGAGTGATTCTGGTTGTATTTTCTAGCTCAGATTATTTATTTCTCCTATTCTATTTTTTCTTCCACTTCGTATCTGACTCTTAAACTTGACATATAAACTTGTTAATTAAATTACAATTGATTTTTATTACTTATGATGGCATTCTGATCGGCCTTTTTCACGCGTCCGGAAATGAACGCGGGACAAAGGAAGGAATAAAGCTTTAAATTTATAACCCGAAACCTCCTAGGCCCCCGCAACTTTTATTACGGGGTCGAAGTAGATATACGGGGTCGAACACAGGGACGTGGTGGCGTTTATGACGCCACATATTTTTGTTCTAAAGTCAGATAAGCCAAGACGATAGTCGATAAAAGTAATTGCTAGAACTAGTCTAGCGGATCGTCACAATATAAAACAAAACAAAGAAAAGAAAAAAAAAACAAAACAGAGCTCGTAAGTCTACTAATCAGAGAAAGAGAGTTCCTGGCTATGTAACCACAAACGGGGCAGTCCATGCACTCGTTCTCGGGCATAGACAACCCTCGAACACCCAAGCAAGCATCTAGTATGCACAGTGGCATCTGTCCAGTGGTGTCGTCCCACTCGCTCTCACGATGCGTGACTAGAACCATCAACAATATGTCAATGACCCTCTCTCGAGGAATGACATATCAACACCTCAGAATACACTAAGTTCCCTCTCGGGTCTTAGGATATTCCTGGGTGTTAGGAACAGAATACCCCAGATCTTCCCCTTCTCAGGTTCGGATCCAAACTATCGTCTCTTAGCTATTCCTACAACGGATCTCTCGATACAGGCAGAAACAACAGTTCAAGCGAGTAAGAGATCAACCAAACTAGCAATCATAACTTGGAAGAGAAAATAGAACATGCAACATACTAGATCTGATATGAATCTACTTGCTTAAGGCAAAAGTATATAAACATGCCCAGATCGGGCTGCATAGCCAAGAAGGAGCTAACTAGCCATAGACAAGCATAGTTGGCACCGAACAAAGATGGATAAACATCGTTTGTACAAGAAACAAATGAATGCAGTAGAACGAAAGAGAAGAGAGAAGAGATATAGCCCGTAGAGGAGAGGTGGCTCTCGCTCCTCGGCCTCTGTGCAGGTCAGATCTCGGCCCTTGGGTCTTCTCTTCGTCCCTCTGGACTCCTCGACTCACTCTCTCTCTAGACTGTATCGGGCGGCGGCCGTATCGGTCGGCACAACCGTATCGGTCGACGCAGCCGTATCGGTCGACGCAGGCGTATCGGTCGACGCAGGCGTATCGGTCGATGCAAACGTATCGGTCGACGCAGCCGTATCGTCGACAGACTTTTGGGGAACTCGACACACTAGATCATTGGTCTAGGCACTAGCTCTTGCCGGGTCCTCCCTCCGGCTCTCTTTTTGATCTGTAGGTTGGCAGCTGCTATTTATAGGCAGCGAGTTGATGGGAGTTGTAGCTTTTATTGGTCTACGTGTCCTTCATCCGTGGCTTTGATCTTGAGGTATCAGGTGGCCGTATCGGGCGACGGCCGTATCAGGCGGCGGCCGTATCGGTCGGCGCGGCCGTGTCGGTCGGCGCGGCCATATCGGTCGGTGCGGCCGTATCGGCCAGACCCTATCGGTCAGCTGCTGGAATCTTTGTCTTTTCAGGTTCGGTACTTGAGAGTCCCAAAATTGGCTAGTTTCGGTGCCTGCAAGTCTAAAACAGGCTAATTAGCTACATTATTGGCTATTTTCACTACATTATCTAATGGAGAGACAGAAAACATAAAACATGAACAAAAGAGTGCATATTAAGACTAAAGTGGCACAAAACTATAGATAAAATGCATAGAAAATATGCGCTAATTTGGGTGTTATCAACTACCCCAAGCTTAAAACTTGCTTGTCCTCAAGCAAGACTGTGCTCAAAGAACAAAAGATAACATCCAAATTAAGCTTGGCAATAAATGCTAAGGTTAAGAAAAATAGTTTAAAGCATCAATACTCTTGATCCATGTCATCTCAGAACAAACCCCCACCAAACAAGCACAATCCTGCCAAAGTAAGATCAAAGAATTTCCAGGCAAGATTAAGCAAATTCACTATAGCCTGCCAATACTCATGAGGGTTTGAATCATAATTATTTGATCATGAAAGAGTTGTCACTTAGGTGATCACGCGGGTGATGAGTAATGAGCCATCACCATGAATCCATGCATACCATTCAGGAATACCATGCCTCTTACTTAATCATGTCCTAAGAAACAAAGCAAAAAGACTCTAATGACTTCTGAGGATCCCGATCTGCGTCAGGTTGGTCCATGTAGTGAGAAACAGTCCCTACAGTCCGAACTAGTTGGTCCAAAGCAGTGAGATGAACTCCTCGTACTACGCCCGAACCAACCCTGCTACTGAGATTGTATCATAGGTCTCCTAGGGGTTCCTAGTGACTCTCTAATGAGCATTTGGAGTGGTACTACCAGGCACGACATATCCGCATTCGTGAGCGCAGTCATACACCGGCTGGGCACCATCCTCAACTCTCCTAAAAGAGAAAACATCGCTCATTTATTGTTCACACTCAGGCTTTTATCATATGCATTCTATTTTTGGGCTTGGGTGAGAACTATATAGATATTTTGGGATTTTGTGGGCGGCCAAGCCTCTTTTGCACATTTTTATATTTTTCATCTTTTTGACTCAATCTAATGTGAGAAGGCATGTAGTCCATCAAGGAAAAGCACTTCACCTTGATCATGGCTCAAAACTCATCATGATCCACTTGATACCTGTGTGAAAAGATAGAAATTATGATTCAAGAATCCTTAGAATAGAGGCAAACTTGTGAATCCACAGCTAGGTTCTTTGATCGTGTTTTAGCTCATTCTAACGATCCTTTACCATGGATTTTCCATTCACGACATAGATCAAGGGAATTCAGCTTTAAGCTATGAAAAAGGGACATAACCTTAGATTTATTACCAAACTCAAGGAAAGAGTCAAAGAGCAAGTCAAGCAAGAGGTCAAGCAATTTTTAAGATGAAAACGGTGCAATTAGGCATAAAGTCAAGCATTTATCTATTAGGTTCGCACCATATAGCCATAATTGCAAAGCTAAAAAGCTGAAAATTTGAAAAATTTAAGACTAAATGCAGGAAATAGACATGCATGCAAGAAGGGTAAAGAGAAAGAAGGGCGAAGCCTACCACCCCAAGCTTAAGAGTTTGCTCGTCCTCGAGCAAGACTTAAACTTGAAATAGTGAGGCAGGAATGCATGATTGTTAACGACAGTTATTGAAGTTCTAAAGATGATGCATGGGTGCAAGGATATCAAAACAGTTAGAGGAAAGAAACTAACCAACAAGAACATGAAAAGCAAAATTTATTGTAATAAAAGGGCAGGAGGGTGGGTGATAGAAAAAGGGGGTGGTTGCCCCACGATACCGACACTGGGATCCCAAATTCTGAGTTTTGGGACCAGTGTCACCTGTGTCTTGCCGACGGGTTCCGCCACATAATATGAGTAGAATAGGCGGATGTGTTGGCCCTGCCGAGTCTGAAGAAGAAAATTAAAATCTGGCGACTCGGTGAAGTCATCTTTGTGCTGGAAGTGGCTTGAACTGCACTGGGATGAATTCTTCAGCATTTCATCCTCAGGGTACCTTTCATTATATGAATCTGAAAATGAAGGTCCTGGGATGTCGACGCAGGATGAGATGGATGAGAGAGGTTGGATGTCATATTGATGACTCATATCTTCTCTCTCCATCTCTACACTTGAGGTTGGATGCTCAGATAAATCTTCATGTACCGTCTGAGTCATCCAATAATCTTCTGAGCAAAAAGTATCCCCTGAAGAATATGTTTGTGGTTCTACCACCCCAAGCTTATCACCTGGCGTAGAGTCAGGGGTGTCTTCATGCTCAACAGCCATGTTGTAGTGAACCGTCCATCCTACCCCCTTGACGTCCACCAAGCCTTGTGAAGGTATGGAGGCGAATGATGGCTCGTGCTTCTCCAACTCGTCTTTGTTACTGTACTCACTGCTCCATGTCGAGCAGTTGTCATCGTCGTCGTCGTCGTCGAACAAATTGTTCCAAACAACGGTTGGCGTACTGCTCAAAGTGAAATGACAAGTCTCAATATGAGATATGTCACTCTGGTCTGGTTCAATATCTGACTCTGGTTCCTCTAGCTAACCTTCTGGCTGTGAGGAAACTTGGCTTTTAGAGTCTTCATCATCGTAATCATAGACCCATTCATGTCTATGACTCATTTCTTCCATTGGTTCATCAGTTGGGTCATCTGGATAGAATGAAGGGCTTCCCCAAGTGGGTTGGTCTTCACAGAAAAATCCCGGTGAATCCAGTTGATGTTCTGAATAGGATGATGGTGCATACTCCACTTCATACCCAATGGAATGGTCTTGATGACTAAAGTCTTCATTATCTTGTGATGGCATTTGTAATTGGATTGTAACTAAATCAATGAGCTCTTGGAGCCTCCTGCCTTGTTCAACATCTTTATCATGAAGTTGTTATACTTGAGCAGCAATGCTTTCGAGACCCGTCGATTCTGCCATGCACATCGGTTGCTGACCTGCTGTACTAAACTGATGCGCTTGAACGAATCCTCGCTCAACAGTTTGAACTAGACTTCTACTGTAGTCTGCAGCCTCAGTGGCTACTTTGAGATGACGATCCCACTCTTCTAGCAGTTGTTGCATTGGATCGACATCTTCTTGGAGATGAGGCGCTAAGGAGGTGAGTGCTTGAATACTTTCCCTAGCCAACTCCACTGCCTTAATCAGTTCTTGATCCCATGATAGAATGGGGGTCGATGGTTGACTGGCAGTCTCCTTTGTTGGAATTTCAACATATGACGACGGTGGAGGTGAGTATAACTCGACTAGTTGTAGAGCACGACCTTCAATTATTTGCCAGCAGTCAGAACTGCTGAAAAACTCAGGAGGACAGGTGGACAAGATGACTTGTCTTGCGGAAGCAAGGTCCATGGCTGAAAAAAAAGGTATGAGAAAAAGAAAAGTGATTCAGTATATATGAACAAGTATGTGTAAAGCAAGAGGAAAACTATGCATGTATATACAGACTTATATGACAGAACAAAAATCTACTAGGCGTGTAAACGTGGAAAACCACGTCCCCGACAACGGTGCCAAAATTTGATCGGCCTTTTTCACGAGTCCAAAAATGAACGCGGGACAAAGGAAGGAATCAAGCTTTAAATTTATAACCTGAAACCTCCTAGGCCCCCGCAACTTTTATTACGGGGTCGAAGTAGATATACGGGGTCGAACACAGGGACGTGGTGATGTTTAGGATGCCACATATCTCGTTATTTAGTCAGATAAGCCAAGGCGATAGTCAATAAAAGTAATTGCTATAACTAGTCTAGCGGGTTGTCACGATATAAAACAAAATAAAGAAAAGAAAACAAAAAAAAACAGAGCTCGTAAGTCTACTAATCAGAGAAAGAGAGTTCCTGGCTATGTAACCACAAACGGGGCAGTCCATGCACTCGTTCTCAGGCATAGACAACCCTCAAACACCCAAGCAAGCATCTAGTATGCACAGTGGCATCTGTCCTGTGGTGTCGTCCCACTCGCTCTCACGATGCGTGACTAGAACCATCAACAATATGTCAATGACCCTCTCTCGAGGAATGACATATCAACACCTCAGAATACACTAAGTTCCCTCTCGGGTCTTAGGATATTCCTGGGTGTTAGGAACAGAATACCCCGGATCTTCCCCCTCTCAGGTTCGGATCCAAACTATCGTCTCTTAGCTATTCCTACAACAGATCTCTCGATACAGACAGAAACAATAGTTCAAGCGAGTAAGAGATCAACCAAACTAGCAATCATAACTTGGAAGAGAAAATAGAACATGCAACATACTAGATCTGATATGAATCTACTTGCTTAAGGCAAAAGTATATAAACATGCCCAGATCGGGCTGCATAGCCAAGAAGGAGCTAACTAGCCATAGACAAGCATAGCTGGCACCGAACAAAGATGGATAAACATCGTTTGTACAAGAAATAAAGGAATGCAGTAGAACGAAAGAGAAGAGAGAAGAGATATAGCCCGTAGAGGAGAGGTGGCTCTCGCTCCTCGGCCTCTGTGCAGGTCGGATCTCAGCCCTTGGGTCTTCTCTTCGTCCCTCTGGACTCCTCAGCTCACTCTCTCTCTAGACCGTATCGGGCGGTGGCCGTATCGGTCGGCACAGCCGGATCGGTCGACGCAGGCGTATCGGTCGACGCAGCCGTATCGCTCGACGCAGGCGTATCGGTCGACGCAGGCGTATCGGTCGACGTAGGCGTATCGGTCGACGCAGCTGTATCGGTCGACGCAGCCGTATCAGTCGATGCAGCCGTATCGGTCGGCAGACTTTTGGGGAACTCGACACACTAGCTCCTTGGTCTAGGCACTAGCTCTTGCCGGGTCCTCCCTCTAGCTCTCTTTTTGCTCTGTAGGTTGGCAGCTGCTATTTATAGGTAGCGAGTTGATGGGAGTTGTAGCTTTTATTGGTCCACATGTCCTTCATACGTGGCTTTGATCTTGAGGCATCAGGTGGCCGTATCGGGCGGCGACCGTATTGGGCGGCGGCCGTATCTGTCGGCGCGGCTGTGTCGGTCGGCACAAACATATTGGTCGGCGCGGCCGTATCGGCCAGGCCCTATCGATCAGATGCTGGAATCTTTGTCTTTTCAGGTTCGGTACTTGAGAGTCCCAAAATTGGCTAGTTTCGGTGCCTGCAAGTCTAAAACAGGCTAATTAGCTACATTATTGGCTATTTTCACTACATTATCTAATGAAGAGATAGAAAACATAAAACATGAACAAAAGAGTGCATATTAAGACTAAAGTGGCACAAAACTATAGATAAAATGCATAGAAAATATGTGCTAATTTGGGTGTTATCACATTCTAATCCAAAAATCTTAATGAAATCAAATTATGTTATTAGTTAACATATTTGGCCATGATTTTTGTAGTCCTAAGATCGATACTTTTGTATGTCTGAAAAATGTGATGGCACCAACTTCACACATTGGTAAAGTCGTATTGAAGTTTGGCTCTGGATGATAGGACTTTTGACTATATTAAATAATATGATCCTAGCATGATGAAAACAATCCTAAAAAGAGTTAGATAATCAATGACTAGAAGGAGGTTGATCAGTCCTGCGATGATGTATCCTCTCAGCACTGACTAATAAGTTGTATAATGTATATGTCATGACTAATAAGATTTTATAAAATATTTTAGATAAAAAATATAAAATAGAGAATTAGGGTGTAATATGTCTCTAAGTTCTTTAAGTTTCTTATGGTTGACAGTAAATATATTTGTGATCAAGTGTATTATTTCCAAATCTTGTGTCATAATCACTCACAAGTGGATATGAAACTACTTAAAAATATTAACAATATGTCTATCATTGAAAAGTTTCCTAATTGTTAGGAGGCCTTTAGTCTGGATCTAAAGCACTAGAAGGGTGATATGTAACTTAGTAAACTTATGCTAGATATTTCTATAAGGGAGGAACACTTGAAAGAGGAGATTATCAAGGTACATGGTGATGTCAACCCTATTGTCAATCTTACAAATGTTAAGAATATATTTAAACCTAAGGTCAAGATTCAGAAGAAAATAAAGAACAAACTTCGTTGGATTTGTGAAAATATTGGTCAATTGAAAAAGAATTATCCTTCTAAGAAGGCAAAGAAAGCTACTACACCTATAGTTGAGGAGGCCATGGACAACATGATGACAACTTCCTCAAACCTCAATGTTGGGTATGTTTTTATTAAACTTGAAATTCGTCCTATTTTTTAGTCGCTTTAATGGATTACATACACTAGGGCTAATGTACATGTTTATGTTGATAAGTAACTATTTGTGTCTTCTGAGTCCTTTTTAATCTGATCTGTAACTTTGGGCAATGTAAGCTCCGTAGAAGTCAAAGGCAGAGGATGGGTGGATTTGCAGTTTCTTTCAGGATAGGATCAAACACTTCACAGAATAAGACATGTTCCATCTATTCATCGCAACATGATTAATGGCACAATTTTAGTTAGAGATGGTTCAATAATAGAATGCAAATATAATAAAGGAATTATTAATCATGTTAGAGATGGTTTATTTTTTGACAAAACAAATTTATGTGATTTGAAGAACTTCTATAAGACTCATGTTGAAACTTCTATTTCAAATTATGTGCTTAATATGAATGATAATTTAGTTCACATGAATATTTTTTGTGTGACTTATGGCATTATTGTTTGGATCATGTGAATGTTGCCTCAATAAAAAGTATGATAAATCTTGATTTGAACCCTATATATGAAAATAAAATAGTAGATGTAAAATGTATGTGGAAGCTAATTATATAAGAAATATTTTCATTTTTTGGATTGAAGTCCTGGAATTTTAGATTCAGTGTGTATTGATATGCACAACGTTAATGTGATTGCAACTAGGTATCATAGACGCTATTTCATAACATTCATTGATGATTCTAGAGTAAGGCCCCTAAACATGATCAATTAACAAATCAAGTTGTTTGTCTTAATTAGAATAATTAAATACTTAGTCTTGAAGATTGACTCTGATTGGTAATGTCACACTAAATGATGAAGCTATGATTAAAATTTGAATCAGACTCCTTTTGCTCTAATTATATAAATTCATGTAACTTGTGGACCTGTATGTAAATCACCTTCACAGGAGGTGTAAATATAATTTAACACTTGCTTGAGTTGCTACATGATGTAAATAAGAGTTTTATAATTTGTACCTCTCCTTTGGATGTTTTTGAACCTTGCTTTGATCGAGTTTACATAAGCTTGGTGAGATGATGGTGATTTGTTCTCATCGGTCAATGATTTTGTGGTGACTATTTGTTTCTTAGTGATTGATGGTTTTCATGTGTCATATGGGGATTCTTGAGCTGATAAGATTTTGTGTGTTGATTGATAGATTTTATCATGGGTTGACCAAAGGCATCTCAGTAAGTGACGAGAATTGACCGACAGGGTTGGTGATGAAAAATTTGGCAGTGACCGATGAATTTTTGTTTCCGGAGGAGATCTCTTCAACTTATCTAACAATTTTCTAATGAACATATTCCTGGTTCCTAACAAACTATTGAGTGACTACCCAATGGGTCTATTGGTCGATGGAAGTCATTCTCTTGACTTACCCACCTATAAATTCCCCTATCCTACTCTCCTTTCATTTTTCATTTGATAGAGCTTCATATGTGTTTGGGGAGCTCGATGAGAATTTCTATAGATCAGAGGTTGACAAGATTCAATCAAGGTTAGTGCCATAGACTTTTCACGAATGCATGTGCTAGGATCAAGGTTCATTGGACTGACTAGGGTCGTTGATAATGTTTCTTGCTTAATTCATCTAAGATTCTTGCACTTTAACTCATTTTCTTATTGTTCTTCACCCTCCTTCCTCTTGCATCCTTGTTCCATGGGTATTATTGATGTTCTCTTATTGGAACCCTACATATAAGGGTTTAGAACTCTCTTTTCTTCCTTTCTTACTCCAGAAACATCCTATTTGTGGTCATTGGAGGCATTTTTGGAAGTTTTAGAGGACCGAACTTGAAAATGTTTTGCTATTTTTGAGAGTTCCATCTTGGATTTAGGTTCCACTTCTCTCTATCAGGTGAGTTTTATAAATTTGAATGCATTTCTTGCCTAGATTCTATGTGTATGTTACAAATATTGCTTTAGAACTCTTAAAGTGCCAAATGGTTGCCTTTATAAGTGTTGTTTCATATGGATAAATGATGACCCAAGGATGTAAGCTATAGTTTGGACTTTATGAACCTTTTTCCTATTAAAAATTTAATTAATATTTAAGTATAGAAGACCTACAATTTGGAATAGTATGCTTGAACTTCTATTTTGGTGACTTAATAATGGTTGGACAAAACCCTAATACAAAAAGTACCTTATTCATAATAAATGTGGAATGTTGATGATGCCATTGCATGAAGTCATTTTATTTTGAACACAATTATGCTTATGTCTTGATACATTCTAGTTGGTGGTCAATCCTTCCATGACCAAGGACGGTAACACATTTTGTGAAAGAGTATTATTGAACAATTTTATTATGTTTTATATCTTATGAGGTTGCAAACCGTAATGTTTTTTGTAAGAAACTTCTTGGTGTTCATACACAACTTGATTGATGTAGTCAAAATGCAATTCATTGACTTAAGTAACCTGGAACAAGTAGTGGCCTAATTATGTGAAGCTATTCTAGTGTCAAGACTTGCTGGATAGTGAAACGAGTAATCCAAAAGGAGCTCGGAATCATATATTATCTAGTATACGTAAGTGTAGGGAGGGAATATCTTTATCATCCTAATCCCAAGGTTTTGGAGTGCGATCGAGGTCATGTCTTAGAAATTGATTGTGATTGAGAGCAACTATGGTTGTAAATCATATTTTAGGATTTTGTACCCTGGTTTCTAGTGTCGTGACATGTGCACCCAAGGTAGACTAGTATGTTTTAGTAGTTTGGTCGATGTGCCACTATGTGACCAAGGGGAGGAGATCTTAGAATTCTAGTCATCCTAGATCTTATACGGGGCTGATTTTGACTTCACAGTGGTCAACTAGTAGTTGGACTGGTTTGCTTGAAACTACCCATGGTTAATAAAATACGTAATTCAACTATGTAGAACAATTGTTAGGGTTATTTGGCGAATCACATTGGATGATAATCCTTTATATGTTTCTTTTGAATTGTAGATGGTTTATAATGCAATAGAGAAATTGACTTTACTGTGACTCTATCTATGCATGTTCCTTTGTGTAAGATATATAGACTTTCAACTCTATAATAATGTCTATTATAGCTTCTTAATATACATAACCCTGATAGAATTGGATGTCTTTAGAGTTATATGTCTCGCTATGACATGTATCTCACCTCGTGGGTTTCCTCACCATTTTAGCTGATCGTTGGTGCGGTCAGGACCCTCATAATGAGGATACACAATTTATAGATTTGTAGATTCAGAGGGTTTGTTGGATTGCATAGAGTCTTAGAGTCGCTCATGTACTCTCAAGTCTAGGCGATGAGTTTTGTATATTGACTCAAGGTTTTGATTATATGCCATGAGCAATGTATAATGTAATTATTGTAATTATCTAGACAACACCCCTTTTGTTCCTTTTACGGTAATGTGTTTAAATTAATGTTTGATTGGAATTTTAGTTTTCAGTAGTCTCATTTAGCATGGTGGGTTGCCTCAAGTGGTGGTATTAGAGTCTTAGGTTCACTATGTCTACAAGGACATAGGACTTAGGTTGTCGTGTCTGTTCATACATATACAACATATCTGATCATGAGACATGGTTGTGCAGATATATTTAGAAAGCATGAAGAACATGTAGAGAGTATCTTTGTGGAACTAACATGTGGTGGTATGAGACAGTACCATATCAAGGAGTACCTGAGACAGGGCCAGAATAACCTATTCTGCCTCCATTTGACCCTTTGACCATAGTTGTAAGACTCCTGACCTAGCTTAATGCTTAATTGTAATTACTTTGCATAATAAGATTCTTAAACCTTAATATAATATTTTCATATATCCTAATATCATGTGGCATGCTTACATTTTCATTTTGGTCCAATTTGATTGACGTTTGAACTACCTTGTAATATATGTGCTTGTTTTTTACTAGTTTGCAATTTACCTATGAGAGGGGGTTATCTTGCAAAATGTCACATGAAGAGAGTATTCTTTGTACCTTGGCATCATGAGTGAGAAGATGATGCAATGGGGAGATTTTTTTTAAATCATGGAGGATGGTGTGACATCATGTGATATTAGAGTTTCTAGGGTTTGCCTAGTTGTTAAGTGATTGACTTAGGGTTTGAGCATTGTAACCCTACACCACTTGTGGTGACAGCCGTGACCAAAAAACATTCTTTGGATGCATGTTCGTGACCAAGACAACCTTGTGAAGGCTGGGTCGAAACACCTTGCCTTCTAGTGTCTTGACCATGTACATGTGAGGGATAGGGTTTCAACCTTGGTGTCTCGTGCGAGACAAGGGAGTACTTGAGAGTGTCTCGACTGAGACATGAGGGAAACCAACCTTAGAGGTCATGACACATTACTAGATAATCACTAATATTTCTATTTTTGCATGTGAGTGGAGGAAAGGTTATTTCGTTGATAAATATGTGTCTATTGATGATCTAATATGTTGACACCTCAAAGATCTCTACTTCTCTCCTTCTTTGGGTATATAACCCATCCTCTTCATAGGAAAGTTATTACACCCCGATCTCACAATTTCCGCTAATCATGAGATCAGGGTATAAATTGAGGATTTAACGTAATACAAAGATCACCCTTACCTTTTCCTTCTCTTTCAAAACTCTTTGTTTTCTCGCATTGAACCACATAAACCAACTTTACAAGGGAATCTAAACATTGATTTCTCTAATCTGATTTCAACAGTAAAAATACATGTATGAACATTCATTATGTTCCTCATATTTTTAAGCACATAAGACTTGCTTATTCACACATATTGCTAAAAGAGGAATAATGTTATACATCATCATTTAGAACTCTCTCTTATTTCTTTACAAGGACCTAGAGTTACAAGGACTGACTAAACTTAACTATACTCAGACTTAACTCTTGTGGTAGATCTACTCTGATGCAATGATATCTTCTTTAAGTCCATGTGATTTCCCTAAAAATTGTGAGTAGAGGGGTGAACCTACTCGCTCAGTGAATGAGTACTTCAAAGAAATAGTGTAAAGCATTGATATAATTATAGATATACTTTTGAGAAATTGATATCAATTATCACAGTAGTAAGCTTTAAATATTCTAATAATTGACAGTCATAATTATGGAAGGATATTCTAAATATCTATAAGAGTGAATCAATATATGAAATGCTTGATTGATCATAAAGAGAACTAATAATTCAGAAACATACAAAGAATAATTGAATAATTGTACACACTTGTTTGAACTCTCATTGATTTTATTATGCCCTGATCATATGCAGTGTACTCTACATATGAAGACTCGTAATGCACTACAATCAAACCGTACAAGACTTAGCGGACACACCCAGGAAATGCTAAGTCTGACTACTCTCCTGGTCTACAATAGAGAAATGGCTCTCTAGCCTAAACTGGACTCCTCCTCTAACTTGAGCACACAGGCGGAGAGTCAAGCCACCTTTTGGCTTTTATGTACTCTAGTGCCACTAGGACTTCTGGTTGATGTTGGACACTGCAAACTATAATTTAAGGAGACTTACACTAGGGCTTCATCCCCCGTTCCACCTAATAGCACGTTTCGACCCCCGTATACTGGACGCTGCCAGGTTTAAGTCATTTCACCCCTAAGGCACAGACCTCACATAGGGGTTCTACGGTGTTTAGGGCTCCTAAGTCTATTATTTTATTATTCTTAGAAAGCTCTTTCTACATTGTACCCTTCTCTTACTTATACTTGACTCTGGTATCTCTATGGTGTTGCGTCTACTTATTTGAAGTTATAATACAACATGTATATCATTCAAAACATGGCAGAGCAGTATATTCAAAACACTGTAATATACTGAGTAATCAACATACTATACATGCATGCAGACTAAAATTCTTAAATAAACAGATTACATGTCCACTTGGCACATACACACTAGAATCGTGCAATTTATCATCTTATTACACTGTTAAGAGTTAATTACTTGACATATGAGTAATCGTCAATAGCACCTGCAACTTATCTGTAATTTCTCAAAGAACGTGCATATCAACCCAAATCTTGTGTTGTGCATCTAATAACTCAATTAAGAGTTAATTACTTATCATGACAATAATTATTAATAATAACTGAGAACATTGATATCACAATACTTGATTCATTGAACACCCTACCCTTAGGGTTTCATTTAATCACAACAAATGCTACAAAGAAAGGTGTAATACATCTATCATGTACTTTTAATCTTTAAAACACATGATACCTGGGATCTCAATCCCTTATCACATTATTGGGAATTCTCATCCCTTCACATCATTATGATAATTACTGGATCTGGGTATTCAAACCCTTAGATCATCACATAGCATTGTTACCTCTGTAACATGTAACCATTACCTCTAGGTCCTTAGACCAAGGTATTCATTTCACTGGTTGTACAAGTATTCTCATGGATCACAAGGCCATCACACATCTTGTCACCTCTCACTAGGAAACAGCTTATTCCCATGGCTCCCATAAAGATTTCATGCGATATAAACATTCACTGAATAAAGACTACTATCAACAAATCATATAAAATCAATATATGTATGTAACATTGGAATTGAGCTGAATTTGGGTTTCCATGCCATTCACTGAGATAACATGCATCAATAATAAAATTGAATAAATAAAGTCTATCATGTCAAGAAAATCCGTTCAAATGGATTTCACGATATCTATTTGCAAATATCTAACTTTCCTTGCATCTAGGGTTTCACCCTCTTTACTGAGATATCAAACAAACACTATTCACCTTAAATGAAATCCAAGATAGTATCTGACATAGATGTACTATGAATTTAGATAAAAAATCATTCAGAACTAAGGGAATCTAGATAAACAAAATTCTCTATTTAATTATACCACAATTTCAGTCATAGACAACTTCCCTATATTTCAGTTTACTCTTATAACCTCTGTGAATACTTAGGGAATTCTCATTAGGATGTATTGTATATATTTATAATATGATTTTATCATCTGAAAATCATCCAAATAGAGGAAGAATCTGTTTCATATCATTTTGCAACAACTTAGATCAAACACACAATTCAGGGTTTGTAGTCGCATACTAAGTAATTAAAGATTATGGATGATTTAACCAATTTTCGTGCAATATACTATTTAAAGGAAGTTACCACTCACCCTAAGGTGTGAAAATACCTTAAAAATGCAGCTCATCCTTGAAAATCTTGATCTCATATCAAATCCCTAGCAATTCACCTGATTCTTCTTCCTTTCAACTCGGAAACCCTTAAAATGAGGGATTATGAAGAAAGAGTGAGAAAAGGGGAAGTTTTGATACCATTTTGGATCAAATCAGAGGAGGTATGGAATTTTGACATGTGAGAGAATATTCACCATGAAACTATATCCAAAGAAGCTAAACTTACATGATTTCATCATTCCTCGGACCGCAAAACCCTAGGTCAGCATCTCCATCAATTTCTCCTCTCAAACCCTAACTCTCCCTCTCTCTCTAGGATTTCATTTCTCTGGTTTGAATCACGAATTATGAGAGCTCCTTATGTGTTAGGTTGACCATATAGAGCAATTGAGCAGCTTGTGTCAATTGCACATTGACCCCTCACTATACTTTCTCTTATTTCAGCCGAATTGTCTGTCATAAAAATATTATTGTAATTCGTCTACTGATAAGGTCTAAATGTATCCAAAATTTATGAAAATTTTGCATGTTTTTTATGATTGAGTTTCATATCTCCAGTTAAAATTTCAGATCATTTGGAGTTACCAATAAATAATTAAAATAAAACACTACACTGCTGAAAAGCACTCTCTCAACATTTTAATCGAAGTATAGTTTGACCGAGAACCACATTCAAAGAACACTAAAATATTCTAAATTTTTTCTCCAATATTCAAGATTGAGTTATCCATATCATATCCAAAATTCAATTAAATAAAAAAAATTTAGAAAATATGAAAAATCATTTACCACACTGCTATCCTGATCAAATTCCATATTCATGTACTATCAAAACCCTAATTTTTTCCGATTAGGGTTTACATTTCTCAAACCCTAATTCTTCAAACTAAAATCATAATTAGAGTTTATTATTAGGTTTGAAACATCACAATTGATCTACTATCATTAATCAAGTTTAAACGATGTTCAATCTAATCAAGCATGTAATCATTCAGGTAAACCCTAGTTTACCAATTAATCACAAATGTGGTCATTACAAAAGTAACCTTTTAGGCCCCACAACTCTTTCTTTTACCTTTAGATCGTCCTTGGAGCTTTAGGAGCAAGGAAGGCCAGATCTTGGACCTTGGGATATCGATCTACCTTGCATGTTGAAGATTTGGTGCAAGAATAACTCCTTGGTGGTGATCCTTGAAGAATCGTCTCTTGGTAAGTGATCTTCTTCTTTGTATCATGTTTACCCTTTTGAAATCTCCATATTCTTCTTCATCCATATCTATGGATCATCCATGATGATTATTCTTGGATATCTCCTCTTCACAAAGGCCTTAGATTGTGTTTTGATACGGTGGCAACTAGTGAGAGGTTGATTTCTTCTTTTTACCCCTTTCTTTCTTAGTTCGGCCTAAGATCTATTTTTCTTCCTCATGGAACTACCTTGTGACCATGATTTCTTTCTTTTTCTTAGAGGTAATCCCTTGACCAAGGTGTTGGTTGAACCTTTTGGAGCTTGAGATCATATGAGTGTGTTTCTCTTTAGATCGGGCAAGTTCTATAAATTTTCTCTTCACCAATAATATGCATCTTAAACCTAATCATACACTACTATTCTAGATCTCAAAAATGTGTTCTCTAAGGTATAAGAGATTATGGTATTTAGGGTTTAATCTATGTAATATTTTAGAGAGGATTACCCTTCCTATAAACCAAAATCATTGTACTTATTCTTGTTTATAGAACTATTCTTTTTGGTTGATGATCCATCCACCTTGAACAAAACAAGATTATGGTTCTATTAATATATAAGAAACCTAGATTCTCTTTCCTTAATCACAATCTTTAAAGTGACACTCTATGATCAAGTTCTAAGGTTTGAAGAACACCTGTGAATAGAGACTTCTTTATGCTTGACGTTTGTGTTGGTATGTATGCCCAATAGAGCCAGTCATTTGATTATTGTAATGGCATACTTTGTAAATGATTTGAATAATAATAATAAAGGCAATTTCCATATATATGTTTAATATATTTTGAGATAATGATATAAAATATTAGATGTCTAAAGAATCGTATTACTCAATGACGTATGTGTTCAGGTTAAGGACCTGAACAATGAGATCATATGGATGTTAAGAGAATACATCCTTGTTATGTCCCTAGTCAGTTATTATTGTAGAAATATCCATAGACATCAATAATACATAACACTAGAGTGTGTGTTGGTTGATGATAGAATCTCATCAGTCATGATATATGATATCAAACCAAGCACATAGATACATGTTATAGAACAATGTATCTGACAGACCCACCATAAGAGTGATGCATATAAACCACACTTGGTTAGTCAGGATCATCTCTTATTGTATTGGTGATGACTTTACTTATTAGACCTAAAATCACTACACTCATAACATGTTGTTGGGTACACTTTGACATCATCAGACACAATCCTAAAATATGGATTGTTATAAAGGTGGTGATTGGGTGGTTTTGACGCATGGGGTTTTGACTGTGAGTGATAGATATGGAATTTGTCCCTCCTAAGGGAGTATGATATCCTGGCCACTTGATAAGTGAGACTGAGATATACATGGCCATGTATATGTGAGTCAATATATGATATTGACCTTGCATATATCTCAGATAGTCTTCTCTAGTTCAAGAAACATGGATTGAACGTTTGTAGAGGATGACAAGTCCAATGCCTCGAGTTCAATCTGGATATCAACGACAAATGAATTAAACATTCACTGTAACACCAATCACAGATTATAGGTTGAAAGTTGTTCTCTAACTTTCCTTTTCACTTGGGTAGCACTGATGTACGACTAGGTACCATTCTCTATTTTTGAAGTCATAAGTTAGTTATGGACATTCACTGCCAATCTAAAATAGTAACTATAGGGTCACACACATAGGATTAACCTAGAAGAAGAGTTTATCCATGAATAATGTTTAGATTGATTACTAAAGTGTTTATATTGATTACTAAAGTGTTTAGTTACTCAATTAAACATTCAATCAATAGACTTGACTCAGAATCATCAAGTTCAAGTGTTGAACCTACTTATTCGAGTGTCAGATTGTTTGAGAACTGAATTGACTGAGTTATGCACAAACTAGACCACCAACCGACCAGTTCACTAGGTGAACCGATCGACTCATGGTCCATGAGATGATCGGTTCACTCTGGTGAACCAATCGGCTCACTTGGACCAAAACAAGTAAGTGTTGGGTTTCTCAGTTCGTGAGAAAAGTTTCCCGTTTCACTTGTTCAATTCAATTGGGACAAGAATTAGTCTTTGCAGTAATTAAAAACAAATTAGAAAAGTCAAATGCAAGCAATTCTTTCTTATGAACCGCTTGGTTCACTAAGGAACCAACCGGTTCACTATGCCAACTGACCGGTACACTTAGTGAACTGATCGGTTTGCCTGTCGTTGTGCAAATAGTTCATGGATAATATGCACCCTTCTATTCCCA
>OY856409.1:740747613-740760113 GCA_963693085.1 Alisma plantago-aquatica | reverse complement strand
GGTGAGGTAAACTAGAAATTAGGGTTCTTTTTCAATTATTAAATCAACTATCTTCCTTAGGTGGGATTTCAAGTAACATGATGACCAAGATCATAATTAGGGTCTAATATGTCCCCAAGGCAGAAATAACATCATTTATAACTATTATTACACAAATTATGCATTAGAAGGTCATTAGTGATGGTTGGCCATATTTTCCAAAAAGGGTTCAGATCCAAGTTATGATTATATTTTATTTAGATAGCTTGGATTTTTCTGATGAAAATGGTATATGGGTTCGATATGTTTCGACATTCCTATCATTTTCTAGGGTTTCTACAATTCTGACCAATCAGGGAAATTTTAAGGAGATAAACGAAAAATAAAAAAAAGAAAAAGGGTCGCTGGTCTCGTAGATCAGAAGAGGGATCCGGCTACGCGGATCCTCTCTTTAACCCGTGAGCCAGCCTCGGTCATCCGGGTCAAGGATGGGGGGTAAAAGGACTTAAATGCCCCTTTTTGGGTTTTGCTTGCATAACGTCGAGTCATGGCAGGTTAGTAATTCTGCCCTTTCGATTGCTTCCCTCGCGCGCGCGAGGCAGCAACGAGGATCGGGCAATAGAGAAGAAGGGGGGGGGTGAAGAAGCTCGGCAGGTTAGGGGGGTGTCTGGGAGTGTGAGGATGGGCGGAAAGCATTCACGAGGTCTTCCTGAGTCCAACGAGCCCAAGAAGCTCGCCGGAGGTTAGCTACAGCCCTAGTTTCGATGGCGGAAGACTCTGAAAATGGAAAATGGGTTCCAGGTATTTACCTGCCCTCCGGCTGGATTGAGGGGTCACGAAGCTCCGCGTGGGGTTCGTGAAGCTGTTGGTCCACTTCTGGATGCTCGACGTACCCTGGATCTCGTCGACGATGGTAGCCTTGCGCGCAGCTCCGGCGGCTAGTCGACCTGGGGTTCTAGGCCTTCGCGGCTCCAACTGAGGATGTCGGTCGCCTCGCCGAGACCCCTAGATTGTGTGGTCAAGTTTGATTGAGCGGAGAGGACCGCTGGAGGGAGGGCGAGGTCGAAGTCCGGCGAGCAGGGTGTGCTTGAGGTCGGGGAGTAAGGGGTGATCTCGATTGCAATTGAGGGGTTCGTGCGACTAAAAGGTAGGTGACGTAGCTACTGGAATCCTTAAATAGGAGTGGGGGTGCTAGGAAGGGGAGCCCTAAATTGGTTGCCGCCGCCACTGAGAGGCGCGAGAGCTCGGGAGATCGTTCTCCCAAATCCGGTGGAGAGGGATGGCGTGGTGAGGGTTGTTGAGTTCGGTTTGAGGAGAGGAGTTGGTCCTCCAAATATCTCGCGAGGAGGAGGTAGGGTCCGGGCGCGAGGGCCGTTGGGGGAGTCACAAGTTCAGCTGCTGGCGGGGACCGCTTCTTTCGGAGGTGGAAGACGAAGTCCTGGCCTTTGGATCCAGCGCGGATCATTATCCACCTGATCGGACGGCTAGGTTCAAATCCCAGCGAGGGGCCACGCCAAAGCAAGGAAATTGGCCGCGTGACAACATAAATCAACTCGATTTAATAAGAAACTTAGGTCTAGGCTATGTAAAAGGTGATATATTAGCTCAAAATTAAATTGGTTATAACTCTTTATTGGTAATTCCAATTGCAACAAAATTCTAGGGATAGCTTAATGATGTCATTAAGTAGCTAAGCTACAAATTTGGAGTCATAATTCGATTATTGACTACGTCAATTGACTAAATGTCATGATACTTGTAATATAACTTTATGTATCATTAGGGATGGTCTTAAGTGAAATTGGTAATATATTTAATCAAATTAGTGAGAGAGATGATTGAGGGCATGATTGGAACAATTAAATTTGTAAGAGAGAGAAACTAAATAATATGTATGCAAAAACTCACTCTGTCACATTCTCCCATCCTTTTAAGAATTTTTCCCTCAAAATTCAAGCATCGTGAAAAAGGTATGGGTACTTCTTCTCGACCTCGGTCTTTAGTTCCCAGGTGGCATCTGTCTCATCATGGTGGCTCCAGAGAACTTTCACCATTTCAATATGACGATTACTGCGAAGCTCCTTTGACTTGAAGTCGAGAATTCTGACTGGGGATTCAGCATATGATAGATCATCCTTCAATTCGAGAGGCTCATGATTCAAGATATGACTGGAATCTTTGACATAGGGCTTCAGATTAGATACATGAAACACATTATGCATGGCACTATACTGGGGTGGCAAGGCAAGGCGGTAGGCACATTCACCAACCCTTTCTAGAATCTCAAAGGGTCCAACATAACGAGGACTGAGTTTTCCTTTGTTCTTGGCCAAAGCTCGAATAGGTCGGATCTTCAAAAAGACATGATCGCCCTCCTTGAACCGACGTTCCTTTCTGTGAGCATCTGCATACGATTTTTGCCTGTCCTATGCTCGCTTCATCCTCTGTCTAATTAGAGCAACCTTATCAGTATATAACTGCATCTCCTCGGATTTCATCAGGGTACGCTCTCCGACATCATCCCAGTGTAAAGGTGATCTGCAAGGTCGGCCATAAAGAGCTTCATAGGGAGGCATCCCAATGCTTGCTTGATAACTGTTATTATAGGCAAACTCAGCTAAAGGAAAGTAATAGTCCCATGAGCCTTCTTAATCGAGGACACAAGCTCGCAGAAGATCCTCTAGAATCGGTACTGTACGCTCTGACTGCCCGTCTGTTTGCGGATGGTAGGCTGTACTGAAGTTCAACTTGGTGCCCAATTCCTCTTAAACCTGCTTCCACAGCTTTGACGTGAACTTCGGGTCCCTGTCTGAGACAATAGACGCTGGAACTCCATGCAGTCATACTATCTCCCGTATGTAGAGGTCAGCCAACTCAGAAACCTTTGCAGTTGTCTTCACAGGAAGAAAATGAGCTGATTTGGTGAGACGATCCACTATGACCCATGCAACGTCGTATCCCTTCATGGTCCTGGGTAACCCCACCACGAAATCCATGGTGATGTGTTCCCATTTCCATTCCGGAATCTCAAGGGGTTGTAGTAAACCGCCTGGCCTCTGATGTTCCGCTTTGATCCTCTGACATGTCAGACACTTGGACACGAAATCGGCAATATCACGCTTCATGCCCCTCCACCAAAACTGACGTTGTAGGTCTTTGTACATCTTTGTCGTGCCTGGATGAACTGTGTACTTGGACCCATGTGCCTCATTTAGGATTGATGTCTTTACAATTGACTTCTCAGGAACCCACATACGACTTTTGTAACGGAGACCACCATCAAGACCCACGGACAGATGCGTTTGCGGCCTCGACAGGAGAGAAGATAGCTCTGCAAGATCGGGACTAGCCTTTTGTGCCTCAAGAAGTTCGAAATGCAGGTTGGACGTGATGGAAATGTTATTAACATGCACACGATCAGACAGAAACTGCGGCTTCCAGCCCACTAGATCTGCCATGTTCCTCCATTCAGGGACAGAAAGAGATGCACATACTGCCCTTTTTCTGCTAAGGGCATCAACGACTACATTTGCCTTACCAGGATGATAGGCAATAGTGAAATCATAGTCCTTTAGGTATTCGATCCATCGGAGTTGACGCAGATTCAAGTCCTTCTGAGTTAGGATGTACTTCAGGCTCTTGTGATCGGTGAAGATGTCGAATGCTTCCCCGTACAGGTAGTGCCTCCAGATCTTGAGGGCATGAATGATTGCAGCTAATTCCAAGTCATGGGTGGGATAATTAAGTTCATTGGGTTTTAGCTGTCTAGACGCAAAGTCCACTACCTTACCATTCTGCTGCAGTGACACCCTAACCCGTTCCTCGAAGCATCAGTGAAAATGACAAATCCTTTATTGCCAGAGGGTAGAACAAGAACAGGAGCCGACGTCAACTTCTGCTTTAACTGTTGGAAACTGGACTCACAAGTGGCTGACCAGATGAAATGCTCAACCTTCTGAGTAAGCTTGGTTAGAGGAAGTGCAACTTTGGAGAAGTTTGGAATAAAACGACGATAGTATCCGGCCAGACCCATGAAACTCCGAATTTTAGAAGGATTACGGGGAGGTTGCCAATCAAGTATAGAAGAGACTTTGGCGGGATCAACAGACATACAACCTCCAGAAATGACATGCCCAAGAAACATAACCTTATCAATCCAGAACTCACATTTTGAAAGTTTGCCATAAAACTTCTGGGTTCGAAGAATGTCGAGGACTGCTCGCAAGTGTTCCCGATGTTTTTCCATAGAATCAGAATAGATCAGGATATCATCAATGAAGACGACCACGAATTCATCAAGATAGGGTTGGAAGACCTTGTTCATCAGATTCATAAATACACCTGGTGCATTGGTCAACCCGAATGGCATCACCAGAAATTCGTAATGCCCATAACGAGTTCGAAAAGCAGTTTTAGAAATATCAGAATCCTTGATTTTAAGTTGATGGTATCCAGAACGGAGATCAATCTTCGAGAAAACTTTAGCAGTACGAAGCTGGTCAAAGAGGTCATCAATTCGAGGAAGGGGATACTTGTTTTTAATAGTGGCTTGGTTCAACATGCGGTAGTCAATACACATACGCATAGAACCATCTTTCTTTTTAACAAAGAGAACAAGAGCTCCCCAAGGGGAAATACTAGGACGAATGAAACCTTTGTCGAGAAGTTCTTGCAACTATTTCTTCAACTCCATAATCTCAGCAGGTGCCATCCTATATGGTGCCCTAGAAATCGGAGTGGTTCCAGGAAGAAGATCTATGGAGAACTCAATGTCTCTATTTGGAGTCAGCCCAGGAAGCTCCTCCGGAAAAACGTCAGGGAAGTCACGTACCACCTCCAGACTTTCTATAGGCCCGCTACTAGGACTGGTCTCTGAGACTAATGCGAGGAAGATTTTACATCCCTTAGAAATGAGCTTTTTAGCTTTAATAGAGGATATTACCATATTATTACAGAATCCGCTTCCCCTAGGGATTTTCACAGGATAAGAATGAGGTTGAGAGAGAACGACCGTCTTGTTTCTACAGTCAATGTGAGCATGGTATGTGTAAAGCCAGTCCATACCAAGTATAACATCAAAGTCTTCCATAGTTAAGAGAATGAATTCAAAGGGCATATCATGATTTTCATATTTAAGAGAGAGTTCATTAGTTTTCTGTAGACTTGTGAGTATTTTGCCACTCGGAGTAGACACGTCCAGAATATATCCCAAATCCCTTATGTGAAGATTTAATATAGATGCCAGAGTTCGAGAAATAAATGTATTTGTAGATCCAGAGTCAAATAAAGCCTTAACAGGATGACCATTTAATAATATAGTGCCTACATAAGGTAGTCAAATTATGAATAATTGCAGGCTTGAATAAGATATTGAATTATAAAGAAATTAGGTTACCTTCACAGAGCTGGTTTGGATTGGCCTTGGCCTCCTCTACATTTACTGCAAATACCCTGCCATTGCGGTGTCCCTGAGGCTGCGGAGCACCACCCGCAGGATTTCCAAAGATGGAGGGAGTGGGACACTTGGCGACGAAATGACCCTCCTTTTTGCAGTTATAGCAGACTGGCTTGGTGTGGCGGCATACTCCACCATGGTGTCGTCCGCAAGTCTTGCACTTCGGGTAGACAATCTTCTGTTGGTTTCGATTGTGCTTCTGTCCTCCTTTTCCTGAACCTCCTCCTTTCCCTGATCCCTTGTTGTTATGGCCGGGGTTGAACTTCTTAAACTTATCCTCCTCAGTTGTGGTTAACCCTAAGTATCCCATGCTAGAAGGTTTTTGCATGCCCTGCTCTCTCTCCTGCTTGAGGGCCATATCTAGGGCTTCATCTATACTTCTGGGATGAGAGTCTATGACTAGGGTTTTTAGGTGGGCGGAAAGGCAATCCACATAGTGTTCAGTAAGGCGGTCTTCAGTCCTGATGGGTGCATAACGTTCCAGAAGCCTAAACTTCCGGGTGTAATCATCTACTGAAAGACTACCCTACCTTAACTCCATGTACATCTTCTCCTTTCTCTTCCTCTCAGCTATGGGCATAAAACAATCCGTGAAGAGGTTTTTAAAGGCTTCCCACTCCATGTTGTCTATTTCCTCACCCCTATTCTCGCCATAGTTCTCCCACCAGATTTTTGCCCCTCCCTTAAGCATATGGGTGGGGAACTTAACCTTCTTCTCATTGGGTACTTCTAGGGTATGAAAACCATTCTCTATGGTCAAAATCCAGGCCTCATCCTTGTCCATGACCTCAGGATGATCCTCTCCCCAAAAGGAATCAAGGTTTAACTTAATAAAATCCATGGTTCAGGAAAGCGGTATGCGGTGTACGGGCGGAGAGGGTACTGCATAGTGTATATGCGGTATGCGGGAGTATATACGGGAGTATATGCGGTTTTGGATTTTTTTTATTTTAATAAACTAATTATATATAAAATAATATAGCCAGATCATAAATTAAAATATATAGAGTAGGCACGTACATCTATTTACTTATAAACATATTAATATGCATGTATGATGTATGATATGCTTATATATATGTATATATGTCTATATATAGAATGTGTTTGTAATATATGTACAAATACTAAAATGTAGGTAAATAGATGTACAAATATATGTATAGTGTGTATAAATGTGAATAAATCAAAATGTATATATACATGCACAAATATGTGATTGTATATTTAGGTATATTGTATATGTATATATAGATGTTAATATATCAAATGGTATTCGAATAAATGTACAAATACGTGTGGAAATTTTTTATATGTATTACAATGTATACATATAATTCAATGACTATATCTCAATTTATATATATAATGAAATGTATGTATATATGCATGTATGTACGAAATGTGTGAACATCAGTTGTGGGCTTTTCGAAAAGCGGAGTTTAATCGGCCGCTTAATCGGCCAAGCGGGAGTATATGCGGCCCATGACCGCTTAGTGGACCGATTAGTAATATGTGATGCGGTAGGGTGACTGAATAGGTATATGCGGGAGTATATGCGGCCGTGCGGATTGATTTCCCGAACAGTGATAAAATCTATCACTGTCACTTCTTTCTTCCTAGATTAGCTGGGTTCTGGGGTTCCTTTTGTGGCGAGGGTTTCCATAAAATCTAAAAGTATTTTCTTATGTTCTTCCCACCTTTCCTTGGCCTCAGCATCGGGATCAGGTACTTCAGAGGTTTCACGTTCTTTTCTTTTCTTAGAGGACGATTCCCCTGAGCTGCGAGTCTTAGGAGGCATCCTGAAATTAATTTGAATGTATTAGATTTATTACTTCAAAAATTATTCTCGTCATTATCATTATTATTGTCACATGATGTTTTATTATTCTCATTATTTAATGATTAATATTCTGAAGGTTATGATTTAGGGAGGATATCCTAAAATCCTTATCAGTCGATCCTTAGGACTTTCTAAATAGGGAGACTCCTTCCTAACCTTATAACAGAGGTAAGGGGGAAGTTTAATTTATTTCAAAACATAAATGAGAGGGAGGAATTTTTTCCTATAGAAGAGGTGAGAGGGAAAATCTATAGATGAGAAAATTCCTAAATTAAGGTATGCCCAAGAATAGGGGACACTTAGGATATCGGCCAGGTAGACTTATACTGCCATAAAGGTAGCCTCGTGATTGCAAGCTAAGTGGCTCGGAGACTTTAGTCAGACCCATGGCAGATGCTATCCTAGATACCTCAACCCTTTACATCCCTAACTCAAGGACTACCCTAGACTCATAATAGGGTGAATGAAAGTCATGTGACTACGATGTGTGAACATTGGCTCTGATAGATTGTAACATCCCAGGATTTGAGACCTCGGATAACATGATCTTAAAAGGAATGATTGGACTACCCATATCACCAAGGTGTACCTCCTTTTCCGGGTGCCCATCTCTAAAGAACTCCATAGTTAAGCGTGCTCAGCTTGGAGTAGTACTAGGATGGGTGACCAGTCGGGAAGTTGATCCTGGCTTGCGCATCAGTGTGGACAAAGTGCGCGGTTAAGGCTAGTGGTGGTCTGTGGGGCCAGTCGTCATTCCTGAAACTCTACTAGAGCCTTGGGCAGTGGGCCCAGTCGTTACAAATGGTATCAGAGCCAATTCCCCTCCAGTAGGTGGGGCCCACATGGGCATGGCATTCCAATCTTGAGTAGTGCGGTCCAGGCATGTGTAGGAAAGGGCTGTCCATGGTTGACGTAGCCACCCTTGCGCTGGCATTCCGTGATCGGGAGCTGGGTGTCCATGGGCCATTGTGGGTCTGCACTGAAATGGGGAAGAGATTATGAGGCCTTATAGTTGAGCCTTGACGAGGACGTCAACAGTCTAAGTGGGGGAGATTGTAACATCCCAGGATTTGAGACCTCAGATAACATGATCTTAAAAGGAATGATTGGACTACCCATATCACCAAGGTGCACCTCCTTTTCTGGGAGCCCATCTCTAAAGAACTCCATAGTTAAGCATGCTCAGCTTGGAGTAGTACTAGGATGGGTGACCAGTCAGGAAGTTGATCCTGGCTTGCGCGTCAGTGTGGACAAAGTGCGCGGTTAAGGCTAGTGGTGGTCTGTGGGGCCAGTCGTCATTCCTGAAACTCTACTAGAGCCTTGGGCAGTGGGCCCAGTCGTTACACTAATTGTCAAGTAGTAATGTGTCAACCTAATTAAATAATTACCGAAAAAAGTATCATTCAAACAAAAATATAATTCTAACATGTCAAGTAGTAACATGTATTGAAAGTATTGAATCAATATCGAAAAAGTATCACTCAATAAATATAAATCTGACATGTATTGAAAATTTTAAGCATTTTTATTAGGTAAAATTATGTATTTGAGAAGTGCATCGGCTTCAATAGAAGAGCACAAACTATGTAATTATTGAGAAGTACAAATAAGTAACCAAAAGCTAGAAGATATGTATTAACCTAAAATGAATACAACTAAGAAGTGAACAACATATTTTCAAGAAAAAGTAACCATGTGGTATAGAAAGTATGTATTTGGTCTAAAAAGTAACTATTTATTGCAAAAAGTAATTGTAGGGGATCAAAAGTACAAATCGATTATTAAAAGTAATAAAAACATACATGTATTAGAAAAAATATATTCATGATTAAGCGTACTGTTATATATATAGATTGTAAATTTTGAGGATGTAATGATTGCGACACGCACATATAAATGGAAATAAAATTAGAAAATAGAATAAAAGTAACTTTTCAGAAGCTAAATACAAGGTATGAACTAGATGGCAGCGTGAGGATTGGGGAATAAAGGCGGAACGTGGTGATTAGATATGACGAATACAGAGCATCGGGATATATTTACAGATAGTGCCACCTCTACTTGGGCACGGGTAGCATTTGCTACACTACTCGCGCGGGCAAGTATAAGAGTTACTTTTTTGAATCACAGGGTTACTTTTATCTGCCGTCACCGTTACTCTTAGTGTTCTTACAATTACTCTTAGTGTACTTACAGTTACTCTTAGTGTACTTATAGTAACCCTTAGTGTTCTTATAATTACTTTATGAGTTATGAGATCATCACTCTTCCTTTTGAGTTAGTTTATTTTGACAGGCTAACTGAAAGTATATATCTTCATACAAAACCACAACAACTATTCATGCAAGAATACCAAAGACAAAGCATAAAATGTTATCTATTAAATCTAGAAATACTCCTACTTATAATATGATTTAGAGTTAATGTATTTTTAGGCTTACAACACACAAGTAAATGTATCTCATAGCAGTTATTTACAGGGTTGTCACAGTTACTCATAGTGCTTTTTCAATTACTCGTATTGTTTTCACAATTACTCTAACTGCTATTTGAGTTACGCGTAGTGCTCGTTCAGTTACTCACATTGTTGTCATAGTTACTCGTAGTGTTTCACAGTTACTCGCAAGTTTTTTTAGTTACTCGTAGGGTTTTTTCAGTTACTCGCAGGGTATTTTCAGTTACTCGCATGATTTTTTCAGTTACTCATAGTGTTTGTTCAGTTACTCGGAGGGTTGTGACAATTACTCACAGTGTTTGTTCAGTTACTCATAGGTTTGTGACAGTTACTCGCAGTGTTTGTTCAGTTACTCCTCGTAGTGTTTGTTCAGTTACTCAACTATTATTTACAGTGTTCAATTACTCGCAGACTTGTTTCAGTTACTCGCAGGCTTTTTTCAGTTACTCACATTGTTTGTTCAGTTACTCACAGGGTTGTGACAGTTACTCGTAGTGTTTTCACAGTTACTCTAACTGCTATTACAATTACTCGTAGGGTTTTTTTAGTTACTCACATTATTGTCACAGTTACTCACAGTATTGTCACAGTTATTCGTAGTGTTTTTTCAGTTACTCGTATTCCTTTTTCAGTTACTCGCAGTGTTTTTTCAGTTACTCTAGGGTTGTGATAGTTACTCGCAGGGTTTTTTCAGTTAATCAACCATTACTCTCATTTACTCAAGCATTACTCTTAGTTACTCAATAATTAATTTCAGTTACTCAAGCATTACTTTTCAGTTACTCAAGCATTCTGTTACTTTCAGTTTAGTTACTCAAATGGTTGTATCAGTTACTCGTAGTGGTTTCAGAGTTACTCTGTGTTCCATACACATTATTTTTGTGATACATGTTTTACCTTCCTCTGTTAGAGTTACTTTTACAAAGTATAAGAGTTACTTTTTTGAATCACATAGTTACTTTTCTCTGCTATCACAATTACTCTTAGTGTGCTTACAGTTACTCTTAGTGTACTTACAGTTACTCTTAGTATTCTTACAATTACTCTTAGTGTTCTTATTGGCAGGAAGAGTATCTACAACCCACTGACGGGTCTCAACAAGCACACACGATGCTCATCCTCAGACGACCCATCATCCGACAGGTACTCCATGGGCATGGACATATGAGACACCCCACAAATTGGAGGAAGATATGGCACATGGGGCCATAAATCAATGAGCGATTTAGTGGGATTACTGAGCTATAGTGCAACACTAGCTTAGTTTAGGTGACTAAATCTTTCTCCATTGAAGGAAAGGAAGAGAGACTGCATTGCAAGTGGAAGCACAGTGGAGGAAAATGAATCAACTAATTGAATGATGAACATACACTCATTAGGAGGCGTCTCGAGTTGTTACCATTGCAAGACCATGGAATAAATAATTTTGATCCTTCTGACTCTAAATCTGAAACAATTTAGCATCCAACACATTGTAACTATAAATTCATACTGAATGATTCTGCAGACAGACTAGACTGGATGCAGATAATTTAAATTGTCTACCAATTTCTTGAGATTGTTTGCATAAGGATCGAACACAAACCACCTTTGAGGGATATACTTGACAACTTTGCCCCCACTGACAATACATTTTGGGACTTCGGTTTCTTCATGTCAATAAGGCCAAGAATCCAGGACTGTTCCTGCTCCTGCAAGTTAGTTTGTTAAATTCGATTCAGTTAATTAAATAATAACTTACTATTCCTTAATTAAATAACCACACCAATAATGCATGATCCACCACCACAAGAGGACGGTGAGGGTGTCTGGGCATGTACAAGACAACCTGCTGTGATTTGGTTTCGTATGGAACACACCGCCTGGGCTCCAAACTGTTGATCATGGCGTGCATTGGTGACCACATCAATTCAAAGGCACAGTCTCGGTGCATGAGCTCACTCCATCCTGCTTTCCTCTTACACATCCAGAGGTCTAGAACTACTTGTACAGTCATCCATGGCAATGTAAATATCAGCATCCATGTTTTGTTGCAACGGACACCGATGATGTAGTTGAGCGAGGCAGCTGGTAGTGGCATAGTAGTCGGAAAGTAAGTTAGAGTGGTCGTGCATGGAAGACGTCTAGTGCGTAGCAGATTTAAAGGAGTATGCATCTAGGGATTAAAATTTACAGTTGGGAGGTTAAGGACGGAAGACGGGGCCAGTGGATCTATAAATATTTTTTTTCTACAAACAAACGCCTTTTATGGGAAGCAAGCAAGGGCAGAATCACTACTCAAATATCACAGATTGATTCTAAGTTTTATAGAAAATTCACGCTCAACATGCCATTCCCGAATGGAAATAGATACTCTACAGTAAGTTCAATCGATCTTAGGGAAAGGGGGCACCTAATTAACACAAACTACCAACTGATTCTGGGACTGCCACGGCCGCCGCTGAAGTTGTTGTGTTGGCACTAGGGGAGTCCTCTTCCATGGCCACGGAGCAGCCCTCGGAAGACTGACCGGAGTAGCTGGTATTATCTCCCTTACTAGCCTCCACCTCCGGCTCCGCCGGTGTGGGGGCGCGGATCACAAACGCCCGGCGGGATCTGAGCTGCAGCTTCTAAAGTGTCGCCTCGTAGATGGAGAGCGCGTCCGATTTGGGGGTTTTCGTACCGGCCGACAACTCCAGCTCTAGGCCCTCAAGGGAGGAATCGCAGGGCCGCCGCCGTACCGCTCCCAACATGATTCTTCCTGAGGCCCTTCCGGCCTGTAAATATTT